>JAFIDM010109668.1:0-43786 GCA_023159025.1 Thereuonema tuberculata | reverse complement strand
CGCAGGGGTCATAATCCTTTGACGACCAGCTACAGGTCTGCGGACAACTGTTAGGTTTGTTAGGCTTCGGTTTGGAATTGTTTCTATAATCGTGAAATGACGGAATGATGAACGCCGCAGAAACGAGCACCATCTGTTGTAGACTGTCCGGCTTCAATGCGTTCGACAGCCCGCCAGCGCTCAGAATCTTCCATTCGTCTTCTGGAAGCCATAGAAACACGTCTAGCTTGAAACAAATCGTACGAATGTTCTAAACACCTTTCATCAGCACTAACATACAACTCCTGTAACCCTTCACAATGCCGGCTTCTTATACGACTGTCTGTTTTGCATATTTCTCGACGCAAAACCGTGATTGGCTGTTACCTATATAATTTGCGTAGTTCGTTCTATCTTTGCAGCAAATTTCAGCTTCTTTAATTCAGATTTCTTACGAAAATTAACATTTTTCCTCTCCGTGCTTAACTTTTGGAAGTGAGTGTATATAAAGTAGAAAAACTCATTTTAAAGAAAGAGCTAAAAACAAAACGTTAAATTTCGTATCTGAATCTGGAATTGTTTTTTTATTTCATTTTTTTTTACTCAATTAGTAATATTGTTAAAATCTGATCATTCAATAATTCTGTTTGTCTTATTTTTTATGTTAAATTTAATTATTCAATTAGGATGTAAGTTTATTTCAGTTATTATTGTATACACAACCGAATAACTAATTTTTCTTCACTATAGTATTATACTTCTCGGAGTTAAATAAACAAAAAATAGCAAAATCCAATTTATTTTTAATTTTTTTATTTATTTTCTTTTTGATATTGCTTTTATCATATTTGAAGATAAGTTTCTTTAAACTAAAGACTTTCTTGATTTATTCTTTATTCTAGAAGATTCTTCAATACAATTTATCTTTCACCTTTAAAACAAAAAATATTGAAAAAAAAAATTCAAAAATTAAAATTTATAGAAAAATTAAATCTAAAAATTTGGGGATTTTTCTTTGTACCAGAAATATTAAACTGCTCACAAAATTTCGAGGATATTGCGAAATGAATATATAGACCCATAATACAGAAGTATTTGAGTTTATTTACTAAAGAACATCATCACAAGAAAATGACATGAAAATGGATGTTGTCTGAATAAGCGAACGTGATGCAAAACGTTAATTTATATGTTTTCCCACAACCCTGTATAAAGAGACTAGCGCTGCTGGGTTATCTCCACTTTCCAGGATCAACAACAAGTGGCAGAAATCGACTCCGTCACGGTGGAGTGTATTCCCGGCGACCAATGGTGTGCGTTCCGTCAACTGCTGAACATCGCAGAACCCGCAGAAGATGGGCTGAAATGAATCTTCCTTGAACCCGTGAACAGTGGTCCAATGTTCTCTTCGGTGACGAGTCAAGATTCAATCTAATAATCTATGGGAAACCCTCGTTGCCATTGAATTATCTGTGAATATTAATTTTTAAATTATTTTCAATGAAACATCATAGAGTGGGTGTTACCTCTCCTTACCTAACCTACATCTATGACGACCTTCGCGCCAACAGCTTGAGCTCATACGATGTTAATTTTTTTTTTTACACTAAATAAAAAGGGAGGACATCAGTAGATTAAATCGCAGAAGTGGTAAAAAGGCAGCCGGTGATGCAGCCTGACAATCGTAGTGCCCTGATCTAGCGTGAACGTGGAACACGGGAAAATCCACGTTTCGTGCAAGAAAGACATTCCTTTGGTGGAATTGTGGACAGGCATCAGCATTGGTGGCCCTACCGACCTCCATGTTCTTAGAAGTGGAACGGTCAATGCTGTAAGATATCGGGATGAAATTCTACAGCCTATAGTCGTACTCTACGCTGGAGCAGTTACGCTGGAGCAGTTGATGTCAACTTTCTTTTTATGGACGATAATGCACGCCCCCATCGTGCGCGTCTCGTCAACAACAGGCTACAACAGGCTGGAATCGAGCACATGGACTGGCCTTCACGTTCTCCAGACGTGAATCCCATCGAACACGCCTGGGATGCACTAGGAAGACGTGTTGCAAGTCACCAATCATCTCCCATAACACTTCCTCAGCTCGAAGTTACCCTTTTGAGCGAGTGGCCACGAATCCCACAGGAACTGCAGGACAATTTGATCCTCTCCATACCTCATCGCTGTCAGTGTGTTGTAGCATTCTCAGGTGACCGTACGCCCTACTGAACAGTCAATGTGCGACACATTTTTTCAATTTGACATGGGAATGTTTACCCCCGTCCATGTGTCACATCCTGCTCAATCCCGATAAATGGATTCTGCACCTCATTTCTTATTCAGACAACTTCCATTTTCGTGTCATTGCTTCTCTGATGTTATTTCAAAAATAAACTCAAATGTCTCTTGTTTTTTGGGTGTATTATATTCGTTTCGCAAAATCTCCTAAACTTTTGGAGCAAAGTATTTTAGCAAAATTACTAAAATTTTAATCAAAAAAAATTAAGTTCCAATATGATTATTTATTTACAATTACAAAATTAGCTTCAAAAAATTATAAAAATAATGCGAATAATAACAATTATTACAGTTCTTTAAAGTTAAGTCTTTCTAGTTGAAAAGCAGAGTAGATTGAAATTAAATAATTATTATAGCTGTAAATCTAAAAATTTTATATATCTTCAGTTAAATGAACCTTTAGGCTACTTTATCAAATTTATTGCAATATTTTTTATTATTATTTTCTTAGAAGGAAGAAGTTGAGTTAACAACAGAAAAAGATGAGTAAGCAACAGAAAACGAATGATAGATTCTCCTTTCTGAACAGTGTTCACCTTTCTCAACTTACAGCACCAGTCACCTAAGCCTGAAATTAAAGCATGCTACACCGAAGGAATGTTACAATTTATGAATGTTATTAATGTTTCTGGCAATAAATTCAATGCATTGTGAAATTTCAAATATCAAAATGCAATATAAAACTAAAATGTACTATAATTATCAAATCGTTGTTAACATCAAAATTACTACTGCTATCATTTTTATAATGTAACTTTTTTTTCTCTCTTCAGATAAATAGCAGAATTGCAAAATCAAAAAATTATTGTCTTAAACTTTTTCAATTTATATATCATATAAAATTAGGGTTTTCGTTTATATTTTCGGCTTTTGTAATTAGACTAGTAAATATTTTGCTGACCTAATACTTCGCTTCAAACTTGATTATCAAAATTTAGGTAAAAGTTTACAATACGGTACCAGCCGACGTAGGACTATTTTTCACAGTTGTGAGGAGATGGCAGTACTATTTGGCATATTTTCAAGATGGCGGATAATCTTCGTTGCCATTGAATTACCTGTGAATATTAATTTTTAAATTATTTTCAATATAAACATCATGGAGTGGGTGTTACCTCCACCTACCTAACCTACATCCCTGACGACCTTCGCGCCAACAGCTTGAGCTCATACGATGTTAATTTTTTTTTTTTTGCACTAAATTTAATGCGAGGACATACATTAGATTAAGTAGCAGAAGTGGTAAAAAGGCAGCCGGTGATGCATCCTTGGAACTACGTTGATTGATGGTACCGTATTGTAAACTTTAGCCAAATTTTATTAATCAGTCAAAATTTAGATAATGCTTAACATTATATTTTTCTTCATCTCATTTATTTACTACATACAAAATTTCATCCAGAGAATTTCTGGACTTTCGCAGACTTTCTTCGAAAAATTAATAAGATGTACATTGCAAATTTCACAAGAAATACAAAACAAAATTTCATGTGAATTCGGCTTTATTTCTTAATTCGTTTTTAAACACTCATGAATATTTGTTCACTTGCAAACCTTCCATTATGGAATTGTAGACCCTGCATTTTATCGTACTGCCATTTTTCTTAATATGTCGTAGTCTGAATTTTTTGAGATCATAGAGAGAATATTATGTTTTAAAATGAAGATAAGGATAATACTTAACCATATTAGCGTTCTATCATTTTTTAATTTTAGTCTTCTGTGAAGATCAGCAGACTAGTATTCCCGTTTTGTCTGTCCTGTGCACAAGTAGAGGAAAGGTGCCTAATATGCGATGTTTCCCTAATACGAGATACCGCGATTACACTACTGTAGATGGTGAACTCCGTTGGAAGTTTCTTAAACAGTTTACCAGTGGATTCAAGGACTACAGCAACCACAACAACGCCAGTACCGAGTTGGACGAAGCGCAGAGGTTGTTGTTAAAATAATTCTTTTTCTACTTTTGTGATGTTGGTGCTAAATAAAAACTTGTGCTTAAAGGTGAGGGGATATTGCAGTTCTATTTCATTGTTGTCAATTGGTATAAAATTACCTATAATTATTGATATTTAGTTTAATTTTCAAACGAATATAGTGTCCATGAGATATGATGATTTCTGCAAGATGGCGAGCTCTTAATATGCGATATCATGGTGGTCCAAATATGCGATAGAAAAATAGAAGAATCATCGAGTGACTCTGATTCTGATGTTCATCCTGATGAGGGTGGTGATTCCGATATGGACAGTGATGATGACACAGAATGCCTCTTCTGCACTGGTCTTTTCTCTGACGACAAACATGGAGAAAAATGGGCACAGTGCGCAAAATGTTATCTCTGGGATCATGAAGAATGTGGTGTTGAAGAATACAATTTTGTGTGTCCTCAATGTAGGAAAATCAAATTTAATTAAGCCTAAGAGTAGTAAGGTATGGTTAGTTGTTAAGAGAAATACATGTTAACGTTTCATATTATTCAGATAACTTTTCTTTACTATCCCATATTAGGTAACCTTAACTTTATTTCTGATATCGACGCATTTGTAAACTTTTCGTAACTATATGAAAAGTTTGTTTCTTATTCCACATTTGGTAAATGTAATGTAAACTATAGTGATGTAAGGTTCTTATTGAATTATAAAAATAAAATAATTTTTATTTTCAGCTTTTATAAACGCATTTCAAGAAGTGTGTCTCATATTAGGCAACTTTCCTCTATCATTCAAATCTCATTAAATTATCATTAAGCACAATAATCACAACAATCCCAACAATTGCGCCTTTTGCTTTCGCAACAATCACATTTATAATAATAAGGAAATTAAAGCAATACTAATTATATTTTCTAATAAGAAGACGTTGCGAAGCATTGCGATTGGTTTACTAATCGCTTTCCTTACTTTGTTTATCTATATTACAATGTTTCATTTTTTTCCTCTCTGAATGACATCTCGCCTTTTCAGAATTCTTTTGCATTTTGTTTGAATCCTTGATATTTATGCTCTTAACAAAAAATTTAACTGCATTTAGCTATTATAATAATAATTAAGAAATAAGGCAGAAAAGAAGCCAAAAATTTAACGTGCTGTGCAAAGTATTTGAGAAACAAAAGACAAGAAACAAAAGAGCAGGACTTAAATTAATTGGAAATTGCCTTTGCGATTCAATTATTAGGAGAGGAGTTGGGTACGGCCGTTTCGTCCTTCTACGGACTCGTCAGCCCAACCCTGCCTCTCCCGATAAAAAAACTTGGAAAGGCAAGATCCTTAAGCTGAGAGCCACCGCCAAACTGGAAGTGACCCCAACCAAAGAAAGACAAGAAAAATAAATAGTTGTGCTTGTCAGCAACAACCAAATCCTTTTCCTACAACTCGTAGGGATGAAAGGATTTTAATAAAAGAGCAGAAAGCCCAAAAAGAAAGTTATTTTAAGAAATAAGGCAGAAAAGAAGCCAAAAATTTAACGTAAAATTGCGGTAAACATGCAGGCAATGTTATGAAGAAGTCGTAAGCTTTGTAATTTACGGATAATCCAAATGGAAAAGAAACAAGTATTTTGAAATTATTGTTTTATCATTTTGGTTTGAGAATTACGTACAATGTATGTGAATTATGAACCTATTCTGTTAGGAAACAAAAGTAGAACTTTGGTTGGGCAACTAAAACAAAAATACTACACGGTTTTAGTTTCTGAGCAAAAAGATTTCCTTGTAAATGATGTAAATGGCTGTGATTCTATGTCATGAGGATCTAAAAAATATAATGTAAAACAAAAAATATAAAAAACATAAATCCAGTAGAACGACTACAGGTTTTTAGAGTCTATTGGAATCAAAACTGTAAATATATTATAAGTTCTATTTCAAAAGGCATCATTTGGATTAGACTAAGACACGAAACCTGTCAGGACGAAGATTAAAAGCATGAAATTTAAATATTGTAGACAGGAATTAAGATCAGGAGTTAAATAATTAAGATTTCAAACAAACATTTCATTTAAATCTCAACCAAAATCAAGTTTTATCTTACCGAATAAAATGAGGCTTAGAATTTGAAAACTTGTTTTCTATTTTCTATTTTTTCCTACGAAGGAACATAGTAAACAAACTCGATTAAAAAAAAAATGGTTTAGACGAAAATAAAGTCTTTTTTACGGAAAAAAAAACCAGACAAACTGAATACATTTTAAGAATACTGTTGATGTACATAAGTAAAATAAATTTTCTGAAAATCTTAGAGAAAAGTATATATATATATATATAAAACTAATTATTAATAATAGAATGACTCAATAAATTTGTTTATTTAAGCCAATAACAGAATTCATATTAACTTGTAAGTTTTTAGTAAGTCATGCCTTTTTGAATAACACAATTTCCTAAATAGTATTTTATATAGAAATTGTATAGTTTTCTTTAAGTGAATCGAAGAATTTTTTATTTTCGGAATTTGTCAATTTCAATTTATCTTACAAAAAACATGCTTGCTCTGAAAATATAATAAAATATATTAAAATGTATTTAATCGGATATATTTTTAACTTTTAAGGTTTTGATGGTATTTCAAAATACAGCAGTACCTTACACTGTAATGTAAAAAAAAAAGTAAAAAAACTCTTAGCGATCTTACATTAAGCTCCGTAGCTCCTCCTTTTGAACAGAAGAATCCTGATATTAATGAAGCTGTTTTATTAAAAGAAACCTCAGAATCTTAATTAGAAACTACATTAGACAGCAACTGTTTAAAATCCATTTCCACTGAAATCAGATAGTTCTCTTGAAACAATTTAAAAATAACCTTAGTAATTAAGTTTTCTTAGTTATTAATAAAAATATACCTGAAGTAAAAATTATCTCCTTAAACAATTAAAATTCATCTCATTGTTCTTAAAACATTCTTATAAACTTCATTTATAGCATAATAATTGAGATTAATAAAAATCCAATTTCCATTGTTTTACATAAAACAAACTTACGATGCTGTGATTTTGTTAAGAACTTATATAATTTCTATAAAAGCTCTTTTTTGAGATTTTTTTTTCTCAATTCAAAGATTTATTTGAAATATATTTGATAGAAATGAAAATGGGTAAATGGAAACTTCTTGACTACATAGTCAAAGCTGACATTTTTTGTGAATGACAATTTTTTTTAGTTTTTTTTTCCAACTTTTTAATTAATGAGTGTTATTTATCTCATCACTGACTCTCCACAAGTTACTCATCCAGTCAATCGTCTTCAGAACTAGAATGCCGTAAACCACTATCCTCATCATTCGTTTCCCTTTCTGTCTGTCTATGTTAAACAGTTGGAGTGATAACCTAAGATTTCGTATCTAAACTTATTAATTATACAACTAAAAACATAAGCACCTTTATATTGGTCTCCACTCCTTCCATCCCTCAAAAATGATCAATATTGGTCAGATAGATGAGTTTTTCCCTAGTAACAAATATTTTAAATTTATAAATATGTTAATTCTTTTGTAGCCCCTGCGAATGCTGACACAGGAATAACTTTCGTCACTTTTATAGCGATTTTCTTCATTTCCCCAATTGTCACTTAAAACCTCAATTCAAATTGAACTCCACAAGGCAACCACTACTGTTCGGAGAAGACAGGTCCTGACCAACAACAATAAGCATTAATACAAAAAAATTTTCTCAGGATTTCACTTCTATACACAAGGTGTACCTCTATCAATGTTGCAATTAGCTCATTTTTTATTCCGATTTACATATCACTTTTTAAAATTTTTAAAAATATTGCGAACTTCTCTAATTATTTCTTTTTTGAGCCAAAAATTTATTTATCTTATCTTTCGCAAGACAGTATTTCAATAAATTTTGAAGTGAATTTTAGCAGCATAAAATTTAAGTATGCTGCTTAATCCTGGTCCAACGATTGTTTTAATCTCCAACCCTCCCATCTCTCTAAATTGTTCCCAAATTCTTCTCTAAAATGGCTGGAGTAATTTCTTTAGTATGTGATATTATGAACCAAATGAGACAAAAATACTTACCTTATTTAATCGCTATTTCTTTATTTGTCAATTTATCTGTTTCCACCAACAACCAAATAAACGGCTACATCAAGTTAGATAAAATGTGATACGGATCTGATCAAGAATTGTTTTTGTCTTCTTATTACGTATTTTGATTCACAAAATAAATTTGAAATTTTTTATATCTCATTTCATGTCTTATATGAAAGACATGGGACTACCCAGAAGGAAGAGTATTTTTTTCAAATTTTAAAGAAAGAAGAATTTTTGGATTTACTAGATAACTGTAAGTAATTCAAAAGCAAGAATGACAGCCACAGTTTTTATTAAGTATTTATGATACTTAATCATAATCTCCATACTCGCTTTTGCGAATAGAACTGTAGTTATAGACTAATTTAAAAAAAAAAGGAAAATTAATGAAGTACTAATATTTCATTCATATGATTTGTTTCCGACTTCCTACTCTTTATATCCCTCATTTCAAACGAGCTCTGAGAAGTGGCTCCATCTGACGGAATATAGCTGCATCAGACTATTCGAAAGTTCAATGCGCCGTGCTGCCAACACCTGAACTTTCCCGCCATTCTAGAGAATTTTCGTTTAGAATTCAATGAAAAAAATAGTGGCAGAGGGAAATCTAAAGATTAGGAATTCAAAGGTTTTATCTACTCTGTAATACGATAATTTAATAAATACGGGTGTTCACTTTAATAAATTCATGAAATTCTAAGGCTGACGAGACCTTTTTTTTTCTTTTATTTCCCTCCTTTTTTACTCCTTTACGTTTAGAATTTGGGAACAGTTTTTCTTCTTCGTTTACTAAAGAAAGTTCATAGGATTTTTTAATTTTGTTCTTTAATTATACTTAAAAAAATACTTAAGTTATTACGTGTGCTCAATTATGTCAGATAAAATTACAGCCTGCACACAAGCATAAAACAATTATTTACAGTTCACTGAAGAAGTCTCGTCGTGCTGTGGCGAAAGCTAAGGACTGTTAATAATTGTTTTATGCTTATGTGCAGGCTGTTTTAGCTGAAAAAAATAGTTTGTGGGATTTTTTTAGTTGAAGGGAGGCTCTAATAATTTTAGGAATGCCTTTTTATTTAGAATTCTAAGTAAATAATTAATTATCTGAAGTTGTTGGGCCCATGCTCCATTTTGTGTAATGGGGGTAAATTGTCTAGGGCTGATACAGTCCATCCCCAATTGGTAATATATTTTTTCAGATGGCAGGAAAAGACAGCGAATACATTTGAATGTAAACAGAAGGTAGGTTCATATTCTTTGGTAAGAATAAGGAGGAGGGAATCTCCAAATGACAATGAGTCGGGGAGTGATAGTGACCTGATAGTGAAGGAGGCACTTGATGTTAGGAATGAAGGTAGTAATGCTGTCCTCCAATGGTAAGAATAGCAGCCAAACAAAGATGTATTTAAAATTATCGAAAAGCTTTCAGATGAAATTGAGGATTAAAATTATCCTATTATTACTAAGAAAATTTGAAGGAAACCCGCCTCTTAATTCTAATGTCATTTGACGACAAACTGGGAAGAATATATTGAAGTTCAATAGTAAAACTTGTCAGTTACAGTCTTAACATTAGCAAAATCTGATGAAGAACAGCACAATAAAGCTCAAAAACAACCAAATGATAATATTTATAATACCTATATTATTATTTACAATAATATTTCACACTATATAATCCCTCAATTTACGTGGGGTTTAGATTGCTCACGAAAGACATTCAACCTACGCCACTCACTGCTGTCACATTCAATTGAATCTCATTGCAGAGTTTAAGTTTGCACTTACAATTCAATAATTAAATGCATGTTTAAAACATGGGCGTCCACAAAACTTTTTTCCAGGAAGAGGCAAAATATATTGGTTGTGTGAAAAAAGTCTATAAAAATTATATTTTGTTATTGTGGCATTATGTAAACTAAAGTTAAGTAAACTAAACCTATACGTTACAATTTACCATTTTTTCAATCTTTTAGTTCTTTTGCGAGAGAAAATAAAAAAGAAATCCATGAATTATATTGAATTTGAAAATCTCATGCCAGTATGCGCTGGCGTCCACGGGTTAAAAGTAAACCTATTTACCGAAAACAAATAATTGAACAATCAACCACATCCCAAGAACAATATATCCAATAAATCTGCTGGGGATATTTGCAGAACCCTAATTATAAGCAGAATAGCATGTAAGGTAATTCGGGGGAATACGGCCACTTATTTTTTAAACACGTTTATTGAGCATATTTTATACTGCTATAAAGAACCTGAACATTGTATTGTTTAATATAGAATGTTGTGAATAACTCCTGAAAGACTTTTTAATTCAATATGTTCACAAATATTTAATAAATGAAAAATAAAAAAAAAAGCAAAACTGCCATATTCCCCCAGTAGTGTGGGAATATGGCCACATGCAATATTACACAGTTTGCAAACAGTTCAATCACACAAAAACCAGAAATACTCAAAACTAATCAAACGAATGCAGAAATACTCAAAACTAATCAAACGAATGCAGAAATAATCAAACTAATGACACAAAAAAGCTTTGATAAGCATGAATGTTTTAATGTTTAATGTCTTAAACTATTCACCATGCGTTTTTAAACAGTTTTTGCAGATACGTGTCGATGTCGAACAAATTTCATGTAGCTAACGTATGCAAGCTACACACTGAATCCAATCATATTTTGGACCCATATGACCACTCATATGGCCATATTACCATATTACCATTTGGCCATACGGCCATATTATCATATGGCCATAATACCCCACTCGGTCAATTATTTTTAGAAGCTTCGTCACGTGTTTGGGTGTAAACATGGCGGCCTCTACCAAGGCGGGAAACAAAGAGTAGATGATGAGGTTTCATGCCAAAACAAAATTAACCTGCAGAAATGTATGGTATCTTTCTTGTGACCAAATCCTTACAAACTTGAAATAATTATTTAGTAATAAAATTCATTACATTCCTCTATTTGTATGCAGATATACAGTCTGAAGGGATATTTCGGCACAGTGTCGTTTGAATAGCGTTTCTTTGCCAAATGGCCACCAAATCGTGCCGATGATGCTGCTACCTGGTATTGGGTTTCTTAGATACAGCTAGTGCGGCATATTCCCCCACGAGGCATATTCCCCCAAACTGCCTTATAGAAATAAGGATAGACCAGATAAAATTCATGAATAATTTATTTGAGTGAATTTTTAAAATTTCTCAAAAACTAAAAACACCTGTAATACTACGTAGCACATAATAAATCTTCTTTTAAGTTTCAACACTTTGATTGCACTGTAATATCTAGTTCTCTTATTATCATTCAGCACTTTAGAAGTATCATTTATATCACTTCACTAACGCACTATTTTTTATCACGTAGCACTTTATAGATTAAACAATAATCATAGCTTTCTGATAATGACTTTAATTTAATTTCACACGTATTAGCATCGAGTATTATTGCCCGTCGCAATTTAATACAAAATAATAGCTTTTTACTAGTATGCGGAACTTCTATAATAATTTTACCATCTGTATGTGAAACTTTATTTGGCTTGAGTTTCACCTTATGTGAAATAATTAATTCACTTCAATTCTTTATGAATTTAATGTTCAGCTGTGTTCCCATTAACTAGGGTGACCAGACATCCCGATTTTGGCGGGACAGTCCCAATTTTTAACAATTTGTTGCGCGTCCCGCGGCATCCTTTTTTTTGTTTGATTGTCGAACTGGAGATTCCTTTTTTTTTTTTTTTTGGTTGTTGAACCTGGAGACTCCTTTGTTTTTTTATTTAATTTTTGGTTGTTGAACCTGGACATTCCGTGTTTTTTTTTTTGGTTGTCGAACTGGAGATTCCGTTTTTTTTTTCTTTCCGGTCTGTAAGTGAGTAAAAGTGAGTGAGTAAAACAGTTACTCACAGTCTGATGAATTCTAGTTGTCTTCACACTTGAAGTAATCTGCGTTGATTCCCATCTATGGTATTGTCAGCCAGTCTTCCTATAATTCCACTACTTATTCCGATGCCCTTAAATCCATGGCACATTTACAGTTGAATATGGCGGGGCGGCTCCATGCCACCTGATTGGTTCTTCCCACAATACTTTGGGTAGATATATCACGTTTCCAAATAACCACACTTGAAATTAGGAAATGTTGATTTCACTTCTTAAATAATAATACGTAAATTATTATAATCAGTTCGTAGAGTTTACGAATATTCTTCCAGCTTTAAGCTTATCTCAAGCGACCAATAATTAACGATGAACTAATGATGACTTCAAATTTTCAGAAATAATAATTCTCTATTTACTAGATAGATAGATTAGTTTTGCACTAAAAATAAAGTTCGGTAATTATTATCTAAATTTGTGACTGTAGTTTATCTCAATATATCCGGTCTTCTTACTGGAAATAATTGACTTCGAAAAACCGCAATAATTATTTTTCTCAGCTTTTCGAATTATCTTCTCAGCTTACCCTCACTAGGATAATGGAAGTCTTCGGCAACCTTATTTTGGATGAATCCACTTCTCGGCTTCGTAAGGGTATCAGTCTTCGGAAATTCCTTTGTTTTTCAAACAGACTTTTAATTATTTATCGAGACGAAAAATAATACAGTCGGACCTCTATTTAACGAAGTCGCTAAATCCCGAAAAAAAGTTCATTATATGGAAAATTCGTTAAATAGAGATTCACCTTTTAAAATTATTTTAAACTACATAAAACAGATTTAAAATGCATAAACAATAAATATTATTAAAAAAAGTAATAATTTTAATGACATAAAGCATACATTACCACAAGCGTACTTAAATTTTACTAATAAAGTCTGTTAATTTTGTATGATTTTTTTTTTTTTTTTGAAAAAGTGTTTTCGCTTATAGTACGTCTCGCATCTTTGCACCAAAAACTCCTTCAGGTGTATTTCTTCAAACTGTAATCCGCAATCGGATTGTTTCAAATGATTTTCGCATTTCATCAAACGATGGTTTTTTGATTTCTTCGTCATCATCATTTCCATCATCTTCATCCCAATTCTTAGTTGTATTGTTTTTATTTTTCACACTGTCCAAAATATCCGATCCAGTTAGTGTTTCCGAGGTCTCAACTTCAACATCAAGTGAAAGATAATCATCAATCAGCACATCATCGTTAATTTCTCCTTTTTCTTTCAGCTGTATCCTCGAAAAAGTTCGTTAAATAGAAAATGCACTTCGCTATTTGTAGGTTATTTTACGAAGAAATTAGCAAATTGTTCTTGGTTCCAAAGAAAAGTTCGCAAAAAAGAGGAATTCGCAAAATAGAGGTTCGTCAAATGGAGGTCCGACTGTATTTCACTTGAAATACTTGCTTGAATTATAGCGTCTTCGTATGTGGCTATTCTTCACGAATGCTTCCATTTCTATTGGAACCTTCTGTAATCATTTTCTTCTTAATTATATCTTCCTATGGAACTGTCCTAATTTGCTACTTTCTTGGACCATTAATCAGAATGTGTTTTAAATACTGGATATGTGCGTGTCCCTCAAAATGACCACACTTTACTTTGTCTGAGTAGTTGAGGCTTTAACATCGCTTCACCTTCGTCAATTCCTAAGACACACAATTTTCTTAATTGCTTCGTCTCAGTCACCGAGGTACATTCCACCTGACCTCACTTTGCCGAATTGCCAATCATGATGTTAGACACTCTCGGTCTCACATCTTTCTTTCAAGTTCCACACTCACTCAGACTTTTCTTTTCCTCTCCTTTTTTTTAAAAAAACAACTCATAACATTTATACTAAAATGACGTCACATCCATCTATGTAACGCTCATTGATTTAAATATGAAATTTACTTGATGGATCACTTCCATTTCAAAAACGGAGAAAAAAAAAGATTATTTTCAAGCATATTAAATCCTCTTAAAATTACTTGAACTAATAATTAAATAATTAAATTATTTTGACCATAAATAATTTAATTCAGTAGCAAAATCAGTAAAAGTAAAACTGTTTAAACTAAACTGTTTAATTCTTAAAATCAAGATCAAGTGGGAAGCCAACCAAGAACATACAAAAAAAAACAAAGTCTTCTTCAAAATTCGGGGAAGGCCAAGCACTTGCCATCCAACAAAAATGTAACTAAAAAGGGCTTTTTCTATATATTTCGAGATATAGGAATGAGCCAAGGCCCATCTGCCGTCCTAATGATCTTACAAGCAGGATATAATCTAAAATTAGAACGATACAGAGAAGGTATTTATATGCGAATGAGAAACTGTAGGAAATAGGTGAATATATACATGTTTTGAAAAAGTCCAGAGAGATTTTTAGTGATATGAATTTCTTTTTCGATGACAAAATAGACACTAAAAAGTAGAAAATAAATTACATCGCACCTCTATTTAACGAACCTCTATTTTGCGAATTTCTCTATTTTGCGAACTTTTCTTTGGAGCCAAGAACATTTTGCTAATTTCTTCGTAAAATAACCTCCAAATAGCGAAGTGCATTTTCTATTTAATGAACTTTCTCGTGGTATCTATTTTTTTTTTCTATTTGAAATGTTTTTATTATTAATATTCCCATACAGGAAATAAAAGAAATGTGGATACAGCTAAGGGAAAAAGAAGAAATTAACGATGATGTGCTGCTTGATGATTATCTTTCACTTGATTTTGAAGTTGAGACCTCGGAAACACTAACTGAATCGGATATTTTGGACAATGTGAAAAATAAAAACAGTATAGCAATGAATGCGATGAAGATGATGATGATGAAATTGATCATGATGCATTAATCAAAAAAACTTTCGTATTATCATTTGAAACAATCCGATGCAGATTACAATTTAAAGAAATTACTGAAGGGGTTTTTGGTGCATTGCAAAGATGCTAGACTACTATCAGCGAAAACACTTTTTCAAAACAATACTCAGACGAAATAAACAGACTTTATTAGAATTTAAGTTCGCATGTGGTAATGCATGCTTTGTGTCATTAAAATCATTACTTTTTTTAATAATATTTTTGTTTTTGTGTTTTAAATCTTAAAAAGTCCAGCCCGCACACATAGATTAAAAATTACATTAAAAGTTAAAAACAGGAGCCCTAGCTTTCACCAACAGTACGACGTGGCTTCATCAGGAGAGATAATTCGACATAACCATTTGATTGGTCCCTGCGAACTGCAATAGGAGGCGGCTGGAAGATGGAGACATCTAGCTGAGATCACAGGCCGTTGGATAAACTGCCAACACAAGCACACGGCGTTGTTTACAAACAGATGGCTTTACACCTGGTGGAGGCAAGGCGCCTCAAAATAATGAAAACAGAGAAAAAAAAAGAAAAGCATGGGGGATAAAATATTTTTTATAATAAAGAAACAAAACAAAAGGAGATGAAACAAAGAAAGCATAAAAATATAAATAAAAATAAAAATGAAAAACTGTACAAATAGAAACAAAATAAATGAGAAATTAAAAACAAGAAAAAATAAATATGAGAAATAACTATGAAAGAAAAAAAAAAAAACACACACACACTAATTCAGCTTCTTTCTTCTTTTTCTCTTCTTTGCCAAAAAATATTGCTTGATATTCCGGATGGAAAGGTAATGGTTAACCCTTTTCATTGGTTGTTATGGTTTAAATAGAAGAGCTGACTGTCTGTCGAACTATCTCTCCTGATGAAGCCACGTCGTACTGATGGTGAAAGCTAGGGCTCCTGTTTTTAACTTTGAATGTAATTTTTAATCTATGTGTGCGGGCTAGACTTTTTAACAATTATTTTGGCACACGTTAAGAACTTTGTGTTTTAAATCTGTTTTATGTAGTTTAAAGTAATTTTAAAAGGTAAAACTCTATTTGACGAATTTTCCATATAACGAACTTTTTGGGGGGATTTAGTGACTTCGTTAAATAGAGGTCCAACTGTATATATAAAAAATAATAAAAAATCAGATTTTTATCTTTAATATGAAGTGGTACAAAAAAGTAAAGACAAGAAGTGTTTATTAAAATTAAATTTATAAATTTTATTAAACTTATTTTACATTTATCCGAATATTCTGAACAAATCATTTGGATTTTCGAAATATGGTATGATTATTATACCATATTTTATTGATTTCCTTATTGACAGCTTTGCGGTTTTTTGTTGTTGTTGTTGTTGTTGTTGTTATCTATAAAATTTAAAAACTTTTTGTATCAAAAGAACTTCCTCAAATGGTTAGGGGAAAATTTATACATTATTTTGATTGATATCAGTTCATAGTTAAATAACAAAGGAATCTGAAAATAATATATGAAAGTGACACATTCTTAACCAAACATTGTAACACTATACAATTAATTGTAGTATCATAAGATAGATTGACACATTATTTAAATAACAAAGAAATATATAAATTTTTAACCAAACATTATAATTGTCAGAATTTATTATATAATGATAGTAGGAAAGTGATACTGTCTTAATAAAACAATGTAATGCTGTACAATATATTGTGGGAATAAATATTGAATAAACTAAAAGAATTTCTTTACTTTTATATTTTTAATGCTTTTTTTGAATTTATTAAAAGTATAACTGCTATCTTTTAAAATTTTTGTTTATTCATACATGGAAAATTTTAATGTATTTATTTCAAATTAATGAAGAAATAGAAAGATTTATGATTGAATCTTGCATCAATAAAAAATTTTCATGTTGGAATAAACAAAAATTTTAAAAGATAGCAGTTATTTATTTTTCTAATACTGATGCGAATATAGTGTTTGTCTCTATTTTATTTTTTGTTTATGGTTAATTGAAATATATTACTATTTACCTTGTATTTTAATTATTTAAAGATAAAGTAAAATTAGACATTGGTCGTAACTTTCAATGAAATGTAATGGTGATTTTTTTTAGATGGCTTATGCTTGAATGTCTTTTCAGGAAAATCCAATATATTTTTAATGTCCAGATGATCAAGGAAAAAGATAAAGTTTTTATTTTTTCTACCTATCAAAATTAAAATGCTTAATTATATTTTTTTGCCACACTTTTATTAAATCACAATGTCTGCTTTCCGGATCAATTCTTATAATCGATTTTTCACCCACTTTTCGATGACTTACAGAGCTGCAAATTGCCACACACACTCATTTTGAATGACAATGCACTTCGATGCAAAAATATTGCCAATAAGTTGGATCATTATGCAGGAATTAATAACTTAAAATTTCAGATAAGCTGCATTTTTCACTGGAATACTATCTTAAGAATTGATTCTTCGTTTGACGTTTTTGAATAAAATCCCGCACAGTTTTCGATGAATGAAGTAGGGTCTTTGCATTTCCCAAGCAATAATACATTTAATTAAATTCATAAATATGAACTTGTATGTAAAATGTAGCGATGGCGTTTAAATGATCTCGAAGAGATACCACTGCGTCGTCGTTGAATTCACTTACATCATATATAAGCAAGAGAGTTGATGTTAATAATGTGTTGCTTAGCAGGATATAATCTAAAATTGGAACGATACAGAGAAGGTATTTGTATGCGAATGAGAAAATGTAGAAAATAGATAGATATATATACATGTTTTGAAAAAATCCAGAGAGATTTTTATAAAAGGGAAAACATATAAAGTCTTTGATAGTAAATAACGCAAGTCAATGAAATAAACAGGTTAACATAACAATAAACAGATTTATTTGTTCAGTCCCTTGAGTTTAAATTACACTCAAAAATTTCTGATAAAATCATAACCTTTTATTTCACCAATTCTAGCAGAGTGTTCATAAGCTTTAGGTGTAGTTCTTGACTAACATTACTATATTCAAGATCATTATCTTGTTCTTCACAAACATCAGAATCTATATCTTCACCAGTAGTAGAGTTATCATCACTATCACAGCTTTTGTCTGGGATTTTAAACTTTTTATAAGAATTAACACCTCTTTTGCTTTCTTTTAACAGATCGCATCCTCTTTGGTTATCATTGATGTACACATTCCTAGTCTGTATAACTTTATTCAGTTGTACATTATAAATGTAGTATCCTTTGGTTAATACAGAATACCCTAACATGATACCTTTTTCAGTACGATTACTAAACTTGTTCTTGATGTTACATTTAGCTATTTTTATGTATGCTACACTCCCGAATTTCTTAAGATAGCTAACATTCAGAGAGTACTTATTCTGAAACCAACGAGTAATGGGAATTTCGTTCCCAATAGTTGTATGAGGTAGGCGGTTTAAAGTATAGTTAGCTGTTAATATAGAATAAGGCCAAAAATAGTCTGGCAATTTCGACTCAATTAGAAAATTAGAATGGTTCTTGCACTCTCTACCAAAGTACGATTGTTCATCTCGAGACAAGCGGTTGTGTTGCCATGAAGAAAGAAATAAAAAAGATGGACAAGTAACTTGGCTAAGGATGGATCGTTAAATATGAACCTGATACGAACTTTAGTGAAGATATGAAGCTAAGTGAATCATATCGATCTGTGTTCCAGATAGTTATCTAAACAATATACCTAGGATAAGTTCCTTCATGATATTTATTTGTGAAAAGAAACACATAAAATATTCTTATTCTTTTTCACAGCATATATAGGCCTAACGTGTGATACACCATGACCTCTACGAGCCAAAGAAACTGTGGAAACATAGGTGATTTCGTTTTGAGCAGGATTCATGGAAATTCATCGCAGTTTCTTATATCTTCAAATTACGAGGGAAATATCAAGGGTTTTATACCGATGATATGCAAGTGACTTTTATTTATTTTATTGAAGCTCGATTCCAAGGGAAAAGTTGTAACAAGAGGATAGGATTCAATCTAAATTATACATGAACTTATTACTGATCACAAAGCAAAGATTTCTCAGTGAAAATCTATATCAGAATTCTTACACTCAAGTGAAATAAAGTTAAATGACTTTGATTAAATCTGACATATTGCAAGATTTATTTTAAAGGGAATTACTATATGAGCAAGTTATTCTTATTGACTTTGAAAATACAAGATATTAATAAAAGAAGTTATTAATAAGTGTTTTGAAAGAATCTTAGTGAAACTTCCAAGACAAACAAACTTTTCAAATAATATAGTAACAGTCCTCAAGAACATTTAGCTATATATTGAGATTGTATCTAGTTACAGTAATAACATTACTAAGTTATTCCTTTACAAGCAGTAACTACAAGATGATGGAATTGTATTCACGAATGAAAATTAAGAACTATAACTATAACAACTAATATATACGAACATTCTCCTAGAATCAATGAAGTAAAGGATTATTCTATTAACAAAAATCGCTTTGAGTGTAACTAGAATAGAAAAGACTGACAAAATAAATTTGTTTATTGTTTTGTTAAGCTAATGTTTATTTCATTGATTTGCGCTATTTATTATCACAAACTTTATTTATTATCAATATTCTTCTTTTAAATTTACAATTTTTAGTGATATGAATTTTTTTTTCGATTACAAAATAGATACTAACAGTAGAAAGTAAATTATATATAAAAAATAATAAAAAATCAGATTTTTGTCTTTGATGTGAAGTGGTACAAAAAGTAAAGACTAAAAAGTGTTTGATAAAATTAAATTTATAAATTTTATTAAACTTATTTTACATCTATTTGCATATTCTGAACGAAGCATTTGGATTTTCGAAATATGGTATGATAATTATATCTTATTTTTCTATTGATTTCCTTATTGACACCTTCGCGGTTTTTTATCTTTTGTTGTTATCTATAAAATTTATAAACTTTTTGTATCAAAAGAACTTCCTCAGATGGTTAGGGGTAGATATGTAGCCAGTGGCGAATATAGAATATTTTTTTTTGGGGGGGGGGGCCAAGATTAATATAAGGTTAAGTTAAGTAAATTTAAGTAGACACCCTATGGAAACCTATCTGTTCAACCAAAAAAAAACGTTGGGAGGACATATCTTCATTATTTCGGGGGGGGCCCGGGCCCCCTCGGCCCTCCCCTTACATCATTCATTCATAGTTCTCTGCCAAGGGCAAACCCAGCATTCTCCAATCTTTCCTATTTTCTGCCTTCCTCTTCGTCTCCACATAAGATCCATTTACCATAATGTTGTCAATCATCTGAAATATTCTTCTGCCTCGAACTTTTTTACCGTTCACCATTCCTTCCAGTGCATCCTTCATTAGGGAGTTTCTTCTCAGCCAGTGACCCAACCAGTTTCTTTTTCTCTTCCTGATCTTCTCCCCTTATATACGCCCTTGTATTTAACCTATTCGTTAACAAGAATTCAATACAAAATGATAATAGTATCGTATGATAAATTTATACATTATTTTGATTGATATCAGTTCATAGTTAAATAACAAAGGAATCTGAAAATAATATATAAAATTGATACATTCTTAACCAAATAGTGTAACACTATACAATTAATTGTAGTATCATATGGTAGATTGATACATTATTTAAGTAACAAAGAAATATATAAATTTTTAACCAATCATTATAATTGTCGGAATTTATTATATAATGATAGTATGAAAGTGATACTCTCTTAATATAACGCTGTACAATTTATTGTGGGAATAAATATTGAATAAACTATAAGAATTTCTTTACATTTATATTTTTAATGCTTTTTTTGAATTTATTAAAAATATAACTGCTATCTTTTAAAAAAAAATTTTATTCATACATGGAAAATTTTAATGTATTTATTTCAAATTAATGAATTAATTTAATGAAGCGATCTTTTAAACTGAATAATTCTGACTCCGTAGAAAATAGCTATTTCTAGAAGTTGAAATCAGAATTTTCGATAACTTCCTTGTGAAGCTTCAACTGCCTTGTGATGCAATTTTGTCTAAACAAGGAGACTGATTCTTTAGTTCGAATTTTTATTCATCTTTTCACTATTTTTTTCACCGTGATTAAAGAAATCCCACTGCAACATTTAAATTTCTTTCTTTTTCTAAGATGTTCAAAATTATTTCGTGAATATCTCATCTACACATGTTTTAGTTGTCAACTTGTGATGATTTTCTTTTAGTGTTTTAAATTTACCGAAAGAATTCTATACAAAAAAAGGACAATAATTACCGTCACTTGTCCGTTGATCTTTCAATTGTTTCTTTTTATTTTATTTTCATATTTCAAAAGCCTCTAAACAAACTCTTTATTTCCAACGCAGTCAATTTCTTTGTCTGATCAACTGTTTGCTTGTTTTCTTTTCTTTTGTTTTTTGCAAAGTCCTTCAGTATATTCGGAACAAAGAATTTCTGAACAAATATTTTCGAAATAGGGTACATAATAATACTTTATTTTTTTTTTTTATTGATTTCCTTATTGACAGCTTTCCAAGTAGGATATGAAATCATGTTGAATTGTTAAAAATTCAATAAAAAGCACAACGCAATATACGAGAATTGACGTCAAAATATGATTGTGACATAGATCTGATGTCAGTACTGATTCATCCCAACTCAAACACTGACTATAAAAGGGTCTAATTTAAGATAGAAACCAGTTTTCCTAACGATCAGTTATTTTGACTATTAACTAATCAGTTATTTTGACAGTTCTACAGCTACAAAGACGAAATTCTGAAGATGAACGCCCAACAAGTGATGTTTCTGATCTTCTTTTTGGTCACCATAGCTCTGTTTCAAACAGCCACTGGTAAGTTTTCAATTTATAATTTAAAAATGTTTCAAGTTAATCTGACTTCAAATAATCCAGCTTTTATTTCTAGTTGAATTGCAAGATGTAGATATAGTTTAATTTGTCCAACAATTACATAACACATTTATATAAACGCACTAATATACACTGAGGGGGAATTGCAAATAAATAGATCTTTCCCTTGTAATTCTAGGGAGTCTGCTAGGGGTTCGCCGTCTTGGGAACACTAGCGCTCCCTGGAGCACGGAGGCTTCGGCAACGAAGCTCGCACTTCGGTGCGAACCGACCACACACACACACTAATATACACTGAGGGGGAATTGCAAATAAATAGATCCTATTCATTTTGGTGCTATGCTGTTAATTCTAAGGCCCAATTAAGTGATGATAAAACGATGGTGGAAAGGTATTTAATTTAGCTAGCACTAGCATCAATATTAGTTTAATAATACTAAAACTCTCGATAATAATTTATTTGGTTCTTCTTCCTCTACATCTGTTATTCGCTATGAATACAAATTTAATATGACAATTTACGTTTTCATATCAATATACAGTGATACCTCCTTTAACGGACACCCCGAATAGCGGACACCTCTAAGTAGCGGACATTATTGCGAGTCCCAATCCCTTAAAATAGAACATTCCATATTATCCACTCCGAATAGCGGACACTCTGAATAGCGGCAGCTATTTTAACTATAATTTCTTTTTTTTTTTCGATTAACATTTCAACAAACAAATCGTGGTTGTATTTACATCAGTATCCCATACATTGATACATTGTATCGGTGTTCCATGATTCAATGCACGAATCTGAGGCCCTTTTTTTCACTGTAGTTGCTTTGTAAATATCAATACCTCGTAAAGCTATCCTATAAAAGTGTTGATTAAATTTAGTGCGAATTAAAATGGCATCAAAAAGGAAGAGATTGGCACTGAAAGAAAAAAATTGATTTTCTTGAAAGTTGCTGAAAAACAGAAACTGAGTGTGTGTTGTCTTGCTGAACGTTTTAAAGTTGGATCATTTCGGCGAGTAATGAGCTGTCGACTTCACCAATTCGCTTTCAGTTTCTTAGGTTTCTTTTATTATTTTTATTTAAAAACCTCTTAAAGTCCATCTTATCTTTTCTAACACATTTACTAATGTGTAGAGTGCTGACTTCTCGAGTTTTAAATTCAGGGACTGAGGCCTCCAGGTTTGAGGTTAGGCTAACAATCTAATCTCATACAAATGGTCAAGGATGGATATTTTCGAAATGACCCGATCCAAAAAGCAACTTATTTCGTTCTTGGCTCACAGAAAATAAAATAGTAATTTTAAAACTTTTGTAGCACTATTATATGATATAGCTCAGTATAATTTACAGATCAAAGCTGGCTAGAGCCTCTCACCTTAGAATATTATGAATAAAAAAATCCCCACTGTTTTAAAGCAGTGAAGAAAAGATATCAAAGGAATTTGGAGTAGCTTTTGTAGTATCTAAGGAATACTATCAATTATTTCTAATGAATTTATAATTAATTTTAATTCGACTAGTTTAAAGTTCCCCTCCAAGTGCCTAGGGTAGAGCGAAGTGTTTCGTCACTGGCCACATATTGCTCTCTGATTGAAGGTCGTGCATTATGTTATTTGCATAATGTTGACTCGCAGCTCTTTTTCAAAAGCATTAGATGCTTACCAGCACTTCATGAACAACGCCAATACTGTGTTCAAAATTTGTTAAAGCAGCACTTGACAAATTAATGAACAGGTTATCAGCCGTTATTTCCTGACAACTTGGCCTCCCAATCATCCGATCTCATCACATTTGACATCTGGTTGATATCTTACATACTTGAAAACTTTTATTGGAAAACTTTTATTTTTCATTTAACAGTTTGTTTAATATGCTAATTTCGGTTTTTAAGAACTGTTGATAGGTTTAACCCTAACTTAGATGCGGATCATAAAAGCACATATAGAATTAAAATAGTAAAATAGTATAACGTACGTTTCGAACCCCTGTCTGTGATGGGGTTCTTTATCAATTATCCCCCATATTTAAAAAACGATTCTTTAAGTTTTTTTTTTGCAACTACGAAACCGTTTAAGGAGGATCTTTTTTTTAAATAGGGGGGATACTTGATAAATAACCCCATTACAGACGGGGATTCCAAACGTACGTTGTACTATTTTAATTGTATATGTGCTTTTATGGTCGGCATCTAAGTTAATTCTTAAACTGCACGTTCAATCTTTTTATGTTTAAGCCTACTCAAAAAATTTGGCTTCCACGAGGAGTTAGAGCTACCATTTTTATTCTTACCAGTGGCGTATATAGAATATATTTTCGGGGGGGGCCCAAGATTAACATTATTAAGTAGATACCCCATGGAAACCTATATGTTCAACCAAAAAAAAACGTTGGGAGGACATATCTTTATTATTTCGGGGGGGGGGGGGGCCGGGCCAAAAAATCTATTCAACCAAACAAAAAAACCAATGAAAACCTATCTGTTCAACCAAAAAAAAAACGTTGAAAGGACATATCTTCATTATTTCGGAGGGGGCCCGGGCCCCCTCGGCCCCCCCCCCCTTATATACGCCCCTGATTCTTACACAGATGTTTTGTAAACATTGAAGACTAATGTTACAAATTAAAAATAAATCTAGAAATACCAAATAAATAAGATTTGAGAATTTTCCAAAGAATGTAAATGCATTGATAACATTAAAATAATAAAAAATGATCTCCAAAATTTCAGAGATCTTCCGAGTTCTTCGATATTGATTAATTTTAATTTTTTTTTCGTTCAGGAGCCCAACCGGAGGTAAGCATTAAAACAATTTATTTTCCATTAAATTTTCTAAAACGAATGTAAAACCTTAATAATAATAAAAGAATGAATTAAACCTTATTTACTCTTACATCTTTCCGTTCGCATTATTTCACTTTTCCTAATTTTTTTTTCGTTACACAATATCACCCCTTCCCAATATGTTCCACTAAATAGTCCAACGAATAGAGGTGTTTTACCTTACAAAACGTCCGGTAGTTCTAATTTTTTGATATGTTGTCTAGGATGGTTAGTAAGTGTTTAAAATGCAAAAAGCACAATTCCTCCCCCGCCGCGCCCGCCGCCATCGTAAAAAACCCAAAAATAATTGATACTTTCTTTAGATTTTCGCTTATAACGTCTGTTTGGTGCATTTTAGCTACAAAAGAGTTCTACGCAATAATGTAGAGAATACAAATTCCTACAATATGGGTTTTAATATTTGTTTCTAAGGACTGATAGTTACGAAGATATGCACTTTGAAAAAATAAAAATAAAAAACGCAATTTCCAGAAATTTGTAAAACTTCTAACTTTAGGACGCTGTATTTCAGTTATGGCCTATTCTAGGGAAAAAAGTATCAGAATAAAATTTGTAGGGAATTTAATTACCTACAAAACGCATGTATATTTTTATGAACCAACCGTACGAGTGTTGTGTAAAATCAAAAATCAAGAATAACGGAATATTGCGGTTTTTGCTACTGTGACGCACTAGTCCAGCAAATAAGAGACCAAAGAGGGGGGTACCTTACAAAAGGTCCGGTAGTTCTAATTTTTTGATATGTTGTCTAGGATGGTTAGTAAGTGTTTAAAATGCACAATTCCTCCCCCGCCGGGCCGCCGCACCCACCGCCATCTTAAAAAACCAAGAAAAATTGGTACTTTCTTTAGATTTTGGCTTATAACTTCGTTTTGGTGCATTGTAGCTACAAAAGAGTTCTACGCAATGTTGTAGACAATACAATTTCCTACAATGTAGTTTTTAAATTTTGTTTCTAGGACTGATAGTTACGGAGATATGTTTGTTTTGAAGAAATAAACAAAAACGCACTTTCTGGAAACTTGTCAAACTTCTAACTTTAGGGCGCTGTAATTCAGTTATGGCCTATTCTAAGGAAACAAGTATCCGAATAAAATGTGTAGGGAATTTAATTCCCTGCTAAATGCATGTAAATTTTTTGACCCTACGGAGAGTGAGGTAAAAAAAAAATTAAAAACAACGGAATATTGTGGTTTTTGTTATTGTGACGCACAGAGTATCTAAAACAAATTCACCAATTACCTGCCAATGTTGGCTTGAAATTGGAGTGTATACCAACCCTACTTGAGTTTCTGACGTGTTACAGCACAATGCTCATGAGGCAGGTACTGTTTCACTGGAATACCTACTGGTGAGAGCGGATGTTCAATTTAAAATATCCCACCAACACAGCAGCTACATTTTTTAAAGATGCATGTATGTAAACAAAGTAAGAACAAAAGGCATTAATAAACATACCAAAATCGATATTCATTGAACTAAAAATGAAAAGGAAACAAGGGGGTGTGTTAATGAAGTCGGGATCTTTATTTTCGTCAAATGGCAAAGTTACTCGATCGTCATCGTCGTCGACGATGACCTCATTCCTGTTGTCACATTCTTGGCCAGCACAGAATTTGCATAGGGCGGAACAATTGAGGCCCGCCTTTCTACAGCCACACGCGGACCAGTTGTGCATCTGCATGAGATGGTCTTAAGCAGGTTTGGAGGAGCAGCGTCGCTACTCATCCTGATGGGATCCAGTCCTCGAGCTCCTCTACACCAGCCCCACTCGATCGGGTCTTTGACAATCCCTATCCACTCCATTACCGGCTGGTATGAACTCAGCAAGTGGAAATGTGCTGCGTCAGTGGTCGGAGATAGTTTAGCCCGACTGAGCTTGGTGGTCATGAATTTGCTGTGGCGAAGCGACTCAATGACTGTTCGTTACTGCCACCATACAGGGATACCAAGATTTTCTCCCCTGCTGCTGAAATTTCGTGGGGAGTGGCAGCAAGGTCCCCGAACCTCTCCGCCTGCTCCAGCAATGATGGGTCTTTCCTAAAAAGTTGGCAGAATTTATTCCTTCCAAACCCAAAAATGGTTGAAGTGGTGTCGCAGCCCGATATTGCGTGCAGGAGCAAGATACGGCCTGTGGAGTTGAACTTGTAGGAGGAGGCGGAGTAGATTGCGTCTGGCTGTTTCCCTCTCGCTGGTTTTTTGAGGTAGACATTGCTGACCGCAGGTGTTGTGCCAGTCAGCAGGACGAGTAGGTCAATGTCTTCACCGACAATGACGACGGCGTCGTACGAGGGGAGAGGCATTTAGCTGTGGCAACTATCAACCTGTCAGCATCTTCAGTTTCATGTCAGAAACTCAAGTAGGGTTGGTATACACTCCAATTTCAAGCCAACACTCCAAGGTAATTAGTCAATTTTTTTTAGATACTCTGTGCGTCACAATAACATGTAAAACAAAAACCACAATATTCCGTTGTGTTTGATTTATTTTTTTACCCCTCTCTCCGTAGGGTCAAAAAATTTACATGCGTTTTGTAGGTAATTAAATTTCCTACACATTTTATTCTGATATTTGTTTCCCTAGAATAGGCCATAACTGAATTACAGCGTCCTAAAGTTAGAAGTTTGACAAGTTTCCAGAAAGTGCGTTTTTGTTTATTTCTTCAAAACAAACATATCTCCGTAACTATCAGTCCTAGAAACAAAATTTAAAAACTACATTGTAGGAAATTGTAATTTCTACAACATTGCGTAGAACTGTTTTGTAGCTACAATGCACCAAAACGAAGTTATAAGCCAAAATCTAAAGAAAGTACCAATTTTTCTTGGTTTTTTAAGATGGCGGTGGGCGCGGCGGCCCGGCGGGGGAGGAATTGTGCATTTTGCAGTTTAAACACTTACTAACCATCCTAGACAACATATCAAAAAATTAGAACTACCGGACCTTTTGTAAAGGTATCCCCCTCTTTGGTCTCTATTTGATGGACTAGTACGTCACAATAGCAAAAACCAGCAATATTTCGTTATTCTTGATTTTTGATTTTACACAACACTCGTAGGGTTGGTTCATAAAAATATACATGCGTTTTGTAGGTAATTAAATTCCCTACAAATTTTATTCTGATACTTGTTTCCCTAGAATAGGCCATAACTGAAATACAGCGTCCTGAAGTTCGAAGTTTGGCAAATTTCCGAAAAGTGGGTGTTTTTTTTTTTGTTTTTCAAAAAGTGCATATCTCCGTAACTATCAGTCCTAGAAACAAAATTTAAAAACCATATTGTAGGAAACTGTATTCTCTACAACATTGAGTAGAACTGTTGTGTCGCTAAATTGCACCAAATAGAAGATATAAGCGAAACTCTAAACAAAGTGCCGATTTTTTTTGGTTTTTTTACGATGGCGGCGGGCGCGACGGGGGAGGAATTGTGCATTTTGCATTTTAAACACTTACTAACCATCCTAGACAACATATCAAAAAATTAGAACTACCGGACCTTTTGTAAGGTAAGCCCTCTTTTTTGGTCTCTATTCGTTGGACTATAAATCGCAATTCCCTCCAAAAAAAAAAAAAAATGAAGTAAAGAAACTATTTATGTTTTTGTAAACTGATAGAGCAAATTGAAGTACCGGTACTTCATATTCTAATCCAAGGAAATCTAAGGATTTAAGTATTTTTACTCAGTGATCTGCAAATTGGTAATCTGTAAACCAATCTCCGGGTAATATTGATATAAGATTCTAAAACATTCACATGTTTTCTGATCAATATTCAATGAAAGTAGAAAAAGAAAATAATACTGTATTTACATCTCACATTACGAGTCTTTTCATTTTCAGATCAATATACAGGGTGATTCACGAAGATATGCAGAAACTTCGGGAGCTCATTCTACATGTAAAGAAACAAAGTTATATAAACATAGGTCCGGAAATACTTCGGTAGCGAGTTACGGCACAATAATTTCTCACACAACATTATTCTGTGGTAAAGTTCCCATATTTTTTTAGTAGATCTCTTCTAATTCTTCTACTATTAAATATTTCTAACATCACACCAACTTTAAATGTAAAGCTTTAATATGAAAAAGCAAATTTTCGAAAAGATTACACGTCTTTTCTTTTTCAAGCTTAAAATAACAATAAGTTGAAGAACAATACTCCAAATTACATTAATTTCCTCGAGAAAATGTTATTAGAAACCAATACGATTTACTTACAATATTTGTTTTCTTTAACAGAATATATGATACGGCTTAACAATTTAGTTCTTTGATTGTAACCTTATTATTACATTTTGTGGACATTTTTTCTACAAAACTTTTAGCTAAGCTTATGAAATATTTCTATTTCAAAACCATCATTCCTATTCATATTTTTTCTTTGTGTTCCGGATACACATACTTTCTATTATCTTTCTTATCTTGGTGTCTTTCAATATATAAAATTTTTATCTCGTTAATACAATGATTTCTGTTCAGTGTTCTGCCACTTCTGATTTTTCAATGTACTTGTTCCTAATGCTGCAACCATGTTCCGTCATTCGCTCCTTCACTGTCCTTTTACTCTCACCCAGGTAGAATAAATCGCAATTCTTGCATTCTATTTTGTAAATTATACCCATTTCATGTTTTTTAACACTACTATTCAATTTGCAATATAAAATGTTTTTCAGTTTGTTGTTATATTCAAATCCAACATTAAAACCAAAACTTTTGCAGATTTCTTTTAAAGTCAGACTATTTTTGTTTAAGTATGGTATGAAATATCTTCTGTTATTTGTTGTTAACTCTTTAATTTTGAATGTGTGGTATTTCTTTATAGTTTTATTTACGAATTTCTCCTTGTAACCATTTTTACTAAGAATCCTTTTCATGTTCAGCATTTCTCTATTGAATTCATCTTAGTAAAAATGGTTACAAGGAGAAATTCGTAAATAAAACTATAAAGAAATACCACACATTCAAAATTAAAGAGTTAACAACAAATAACAGAAGATATTTCATACCATACTTAAACAAAAATAGTCTGACTTTAAAAGAAATCTGCAAAAGTTTTGGTTTTAATGTTGGATTTGAATATAACAACAAACTGAAAAACATTTTATATTGCAAATTGAATAGTAGTGTTAAAAAACATGAAATGGGTATAATTTACAAAATAGAATGCAAGAATTGCGATTTATTCTACCTGGGTGAGAGTAAAAGGACAGTGAAGGAGCGAATGACGGAACATGGTTGCAGCATTAGGAACAAGTACATTGAAACATCAGAAGTGGCAGAACATTGTGTGAACAGAAATCATTGCATTAACAACGAGATATAAATTTTATATATTGAAAGAGACACCAAGATAAGAAAGATAATAGAAAGTATGTGTATCCGGAACACAAAAAGAAAAAATATGAATAGGAATGATGGTTTTGAAATAGAGAAATATTTCACAAGATTAGCTAAAAGTTTTGTAGATGTGCACAAAATGTAATAAGGTTACAATCAAAGAACTAAATTGTAAGCCGTATCATATTATGTTAAAGAAAACTAAGATTGTAAGTAAATGGTATTGGTTTCTGAAAGAGCGTATGTAATGCACGATGATAATTTTTTTTTTTTTTTTTTTTTTGTTTATGCACAACAAAACACCAGGTATTGAATTAAATTACTGTAATAATTTATTACAATATTGACGAGTACAATAATAGTGTGTTTCAATATGAAACAAAATCTCAATAATGAAGTAATAAAGTTCTAGTCTCTCTTTAGTCTTCTGCTCCGTGCAGGAATCTTGAAATCGCATTCACGATATTTAATTTCACTTTCACGAAATTTATCGGCTTGATAAAAATTTCTTCAAAATAAAATAATTTAATATTTCTGCTAACGATAACACACTTGCTGAAATAAATGTTCACTTCACTAAATTCTAAGTTAATCACCAATTCACTATTCCGTGGAATTACTCTTCTGCAATTAAGTTTAACGTTGCACTTAATTTCACAAGTTTTCTGCATTCACTTAGATCATAAACAAACACTTAAATTCACTACTTGTGATAATTCACTTTCAATTAATTCATTAATTGAATAACTGTATTAATTTTTAATTCTCGAAGCACACACAAATTTCTGCATTCATGAATTCCAGGTTTTAACAATATCGTCGCACAATACTTTGAGCTACCCTTTTCCCAAAATAATAGAATTGGAAAAGTACTTACAGATATTAGTCTTATGGCTTTCCCACCTTGTGGATAATCCAGTAAAACGCTACGTCCAATGGCATAAATCACCTGTGTGAAGCTGCGGTATCCTGAGAACAATCTTTCCGTTCTCTTCGGGGTTCTCCAAGATGTCTTCTTGAAACTCGTGACGGTCTAATCATAAGGCTTTGAATGTGGCGGGATGTCTTCTCCTCCCAGCATTCAATTCGTGCACTGTATGAGGTAATAACCTTAGCGTCCGTTATCGCCAATCGGTTTACTTTAATCTTCAGTTTCGTTGAAATAGAATTATTTCTGCTAATTCCTATTTCTATTGAACAGAGTCTTGCTTCTTACTTAAATTAATTCAGCGAACTTCAGTTCTCTTCTGAATAATTATTCCGTTCTTCTTAGTAGCAGGGCTTCGTATATCTAGCAGAGTTCAGGCTCCTTTCATCCGGGAATTTTCCGTTGGCTTCCTTCGGTAATTTTCCGTTGAATTTTAATTTCTCAATGGCCGGAATCTTCTGTAACTTTTTAGCCCTCTGCTTTCTAAGGAAATACTTCTTACTTTGAGATGAACTAATAATGTCTCACCTCTTCGTTCTTCTGTAATGCTGTCTAAACCTTTTAATCTTGAGTATTCTCCACTTCCAATCTTTGTGGGGATACTTCGGACTTCTATAGATTTTAGACTTCGGTGACAAGACTAGCTGCACTCACAGTTCATTCTTCGTTACTGTTCGCAATATCGTCTGTCTTGACGTCATAAGGGTTCTGACGTATCATCTCGACAGCGTCGTCATCACATGAACAGTCATTTGCTGTGCTCATTTCTCTTTTCTTGACTTAAAGTTGGTCAGCTGATTATATTGCCAACCACGGCTGACGTCACAAAAACTCTATATTCAAATTTATTTAATTTTTCCATTAAATAATAATAATTCTTTAAAATATGTTTCAAGCCATAATAATAAACTAAAATAATTTTGTTAAATTCATTTTAACAAAATATTAGGGCGATTTCCATCTTCAGTTTCTAATATTGTTAATATTTTCTCGAGGAAATTAATGTAATTTGGAGTATTGTTCTTCAACTTATTGTTATTTTAGGCTTGAAAAAGAAAAGACGTGTAATCTTCTCGAAAATTTACTTTTTCATATTAAATGAAGTCTTTACATTTAAAGTTGGTGTGATGTTAGAAATTATTCTGAGGTGTTCAATAAAATTACATTCTGTCATACAGTATTTCACTGAAATAAGTTTTGTACTTTCCGCCATAGATGTTCAATTTTAATTTTAAAATTATAATTGTAAAATGTACACTTTTAATAAACATTTACTCTGTTCATTGGGAAATTAACAACGTTATTGTCGGCCAAATGTAAAACATGTGTTGTTTTGTTCTGACGAAACGTTCATTTAATCGACCATCTATTCACTTTCTGTATACTGTATTTGCACCATTTTCTTCAGAATTAATGTTCTACAAAGTTTGTTGTAAACTTTTGTGTGTCTAACTTAATTTCCCAACGTTATTGTACGTCAAACAGAAAAACGTTGTTTCTCGATCCCTATTTTGTAGGTTCCACGTGGGATACGCTTACAAACAAAGAACATACAGTTCTGCGATATGTTTCATTCGATTTTTCAGGTCAACAACCATAAGAAACCACTGATTTCGCCCCTTAATTTACCTTCCCAGACTTCCAGCAAGTCTTCATTTCACCCAGGGTACTAAATTATGGGCGAAATCTTTCGCTAGCCGTAACTCGCTACCGAAGCATTTCCGGACCTATGTTTACATTACTTTGTTTCTTTACTTTTACATGTAGAATGAGCTCCAGAAGTTTCTGCATATCTCGTGAATCACCCTGTATATGTCGTAGGCGAATTGGGAAATCCTACTCTTTTTTAAAGGATGCCGTCCTTTTGCAATGAGTTTGGCAAATTGAAAAATTATCTTATATTTTCTATTCAGCCTAACATTTCTTAGGTGTTTTGCAATCAGCCCACACAGCTTTACGGCCGTCCTAAGGTAAAAGGAAGTAACTGCAAATTTTCTCATTTTAAGTTTTCTGCAATTTCTACGTAAGGAAGAATCTACACATCTTCCTAAGCAATTTGGTAATGAGCTGCTGTTAAGTATGGTCCCTATTTCGATGATCAAAGATAGCAACTGACTCACAATATGCTTATATCTACGGTCAAAGGCAGTAAATAATCAGTTTCCAAATTGCTAGTTGCTTCCTTTTACCTTAGGACGGCCGTTTAGGCTATTAAGAAAGTCAGCTTTCATGATCAGTTATGCAGGCTTATTGCAATGAGACTTCTCTGCAGCAGGCTTCATTGGTTTTCATTCAAATGGTTTTGCACGATCTTTTAATAGAAAACCTAACCTTCATCTGGCTAACTGCGATCTTGAGATAACAGTAAGCACCATGTCTCAACTCGCGCCGCTTACAGTCAGTTTGCTCGGCTCGCTCTGCTCCTAGCCGAGAAAACACAGCAGTCTGTTGCGCGGGTGGAAATTTTGACAATTTTGGAAGTCTATACAAAGTGTCATCAGACGCCAAAACTCATTATGAATCACCTTTCTTAATAATCTTCCATACCCGTGTGTCTTTGTTTCACTAATATGTCTTCCGTGTCTTCGGAGTATTACAATAAGCCTGGATGAAATCAGGCTGACTGAGTGTACTTTCTGAATAGCCTAAAGCTGTGTGGGCTGATTGTATAACGTCTAAGAAATGTCAGATTCAATAGAAAATACAAAATGATTTTTCAACTTTCCAGTCTCATTGCAAAATGACGGCGACCTTTACACTGAGCACGATTTCCCAAGTCACCTACGACTGATGTATTTTTTGTTCATTCTCAAGCTTTCTCATTCAAATTTTAACTTTTTCTCTCAAAATTTACGAAAATAGGATGTGAAATTAAACGAGTAAATATCTGTTATTTTCCGAAAATAAAATTATAACGTTATTCTCCATTCGAAATTATAAACATTTGACTCAAAGAAAATTAAAAGTCATTTAATCAATGGATTTAGAAGCTCTTTCTGTATTAATGCAGTTAATCTAGGAATTGATAAAGAAGAGATATAACCTCGAAAACAATAAAACTCTATAGAAACAAAACATCTGATTATTGCAAGAAAAGTCAATGTAAGTAATTTAGAAGAGAAGTTTCACAAATGAATCCATTTGTAGCAATAAAAATCCCGAACTCTTTTCCAAACGCTAAGACAACATATGTAGTATTTGACATATACCATATTGTAGGCATATAGAGAATATTTATTTCAAATACTGAAAAATATCTTAATACTCATTTCAAAAATGTTTTTGTTTTCTATCTTTGACTATTTTATTTAACTTTAGAATTCTTCAGCACAATCTTTACCATAATCATCAGTATATAGTAGTTCTTTTTTTCATTCCTAGTTATAAAATGAATACTGGAAAATGTTCAGGACTTTTTACTATGTATAAATGAGTAGGTAAGGTGTAATTTCGATCGACATTTCTCGGTTTTAGCTGGTTTTTATTCTTATTATATTAAAACACATTAGTACTTCTTTATAAATGTCGCTGCCAATCAAAAGCCTTTCCCCTATAATCAAAATAGAACTAAATTAAATTCTTTCTGTGGACTGTGACCATATAAATAGACATCAAACTTCCATTTTCGGCCTTTCCATTTACCATTTTTACATTTTTCTTTAAAATTATATAAAAACAATGAGATTGTTTAAATTTATGAATTTTCTTCTTATAAATAAAATCCCACTATTTTTATTTATCCTTATAACTCTAGAAACGCAGAGTAAGTAGAAGTAAAATATTTTCATTTAAAAACATAAATTAATAAGAAAAAAACCTCTAAATCTAATTTACACAAATGTATTTAGGAAGATGAAAAACATATCATTACAAATAAAATAATCTCTGTTTATTAAAGTAAAGCCAACTTTATAACACAGTACCCTTCTTTATTTATTATACTGATATTAAAGATCGTTATTATATTAATGATATAAATGCAGTGCTATTAGATATAAATTAACAAATTATATACTGAAATTATCTTTTTGTAAGTAACGAGATTAAAAAAAATAACTTAGTAATCAAAGATTAAAAAATTAAAAGGCAAAAAAAATCTTTTTTACAGTTTATTGATATTTTCACCAAATCATCATTTGTTATAAAGGATTTAACGTGCAGTTTAAGAATTAACTTAGATGCCGATCAGAAAAGCACATACAGTCAGAAAGATAGCAGACGTCTCCTTCCGACTTAGTGTTTCCAACACCTAACACCAGAGGGAGTCCAGCTCCCAGCCTCCATCCCATTGCACTGTCATTTCCAACTACAAATCGGTTCAACGATGATCGTTTTTTAAATAGGGGGGGGGGATACTTGATAAAGAACCCCATCCCAGACGGGGGTTCGAAACGTACGTTGTACTATTTTATCTTTTTAACTGTATATGTGCTTTTATGGTCGGCATCTAAATTAAAAACCATCATTTTTTATTTGGAAGTTTCCTGTAACCTTTCTTTTAGAAGATTTCTTGTTATTAATAAGACGTCTATCTAGAGATGAGGTTTTTCTTTCCTAAATCACAATATAAATTTATTGGTTCATAAATAAATAATTTGAATCACAAATAAGAAGACAAAAATTGCCAGAGACTGCAATTGGTGATACTTTCAATAACAAATATTAATAACTATCTTAAGTTTTAGATAAATATATCGTTTTATTTTTATCCTTTGGGGGATTGAAACTTTGAAAGTAAATTATCTTCCTTTATAGATTTTTAAAATCAGGTTCATTTGAACCATACTTTAATAATAAAACATATTGAAATTTATCTTGAGATAAAAAAATCATTTTTTTCAATATTTTTATTATAAGTAACATTAGCAATTATCCAGGACTGAAATTTAACTTCTTCAACCATAATTTTCATTAACTTACATTATTTCCTATTTTATTTTTCTGGTTCTGTGAATGTAATTTGTATCTCAACAAAATTAAAAATACAACTTAAATTTAAGGAAACTAAGTTTTGAAGAAAAAGGGTTAAAACAAAAAAATAAATTGCATTATCTGAATCTTTATTTATTTATTTTCTTATTTCAATTCTTTTACTCAATTAGTGTGTAAGTAACTTTCAATTGTTATTGTAATAACAATAGAATTAGAAATTTTACTTCACTAAAGTATTCAATTTCATAATATTATACTTCAAATATATTTTTGTATAAATCAAAGCTTATAAGATATATCCTTTTTAAAATCTTTCTCATTATCTGTTACTGAAATTTTTCTTAAATAATAGATTTTAAAATGAAAAATTAATTATATGAAATAGTAATAAAAAGAATCAAATAAAGTAAGGAAACTAATTTTTGAAGAAAGAGGGTTAAAACAAAACAATAAATTCCTTTACCTGAATCTGTATTTATTTATTTTCTTATTTCAATTTTTTTACTCAATTAGCGTGTAAGTAACGTAGAATATTAGATTCACCTCAGATTGAAATTTCATATTTCTGAAATGTATTCATATACCGGTATTACAAATTTAGCTATAGTAAAGTATTACATTTATTTTTATTTTTTAAATTTTAATTTTTTATTTAATACTTTAAATTTATCTTGAGTTACAAACCCAATGCTTACAATAAATATTTTTTTTTTTTACAATCTTTCTGATTAGCTGTTAATTAAATAGTACAATTGAAAGATTTCACAAATAATAAACTTGCAAAAGTATCATTTTTAAATTATAAAATGAAAAAGTAATTATATAAAGTAGCAAAATTAATTTTTGAAGAAAGAGGGTTAAAACAAAACAATAAATTCCATTATCTGAATCTTTATTTATTTATTTTCTTATTTCAATTTTTTTACTCAATTAGATTATAAGTAAAATAGAATGTTACATTCACCTTAGATTATAAGCATTTTTAAATATTTTTATTAGAAGTAACATTAGAAATTATCAAGGACTGAAATTTAACTTCTTCAACCATAATTCTCATTTACCGTATATGCTCCAATAAAGGCCCCCGGCGTTTATTTGCAAAACTAGCCTCGGCTCCCGGCGCTTAATAGAGACTGGCTGCTATTAGAGGCCGGCCATTATTAACAAAATCCTTCAGAACGTAATATTTTACATAAATACCGGCTAATAGTACAAACACTTTATTTGAATTTCACATGCTACATAAGACTGTTAAAGATAAATGGCAATGTCTTTCTGTACCTTTCGCTGCTATTCGTCGTCCGAATCAGCAATGATGGGCGGCCGCCTCACCGGAAGTTCTTTCGCTTATTCCACCGCGCGAATCTTAAAGGTAATGTCAAATGACCGTTTCGGCGGCATTTTGTAAGGCAATATACCGTAAGGTATTATGCACCACCAGCGCCCGCTCTAGGGGCGGGCAACTCGGACATTTGTCCGGGGCGCCAAAATTTGGGGGCGGCATTTTGGCTGTAAGTGTGAGAAAAATATTGATGTGTTAAATATCCAATTAATTGAAAATTTCACATATCGATTTTTTTCGTTCGCTAAAAATTTACAGTGCATAGTGTATTTATATTTATGTCTAAAAGCTAAAAATATTTACAATTCTTGATTCTAAAGAAAACAATCATAAATGAGCGGTATGTTTAATTAAATTACCGTTCTTCCGTTTCAGGGGAGAACGGAAAATCCCAGCAATAATTTATTTTCTTGAGATTGTGATACAATGTATCAGTGATACTATCACAATATGTAATGCATGTACTTCTCTAAACAGAATAGCACGCGAGCAGAGCGCTGCTTCAACTTGTGTTTGAACATTGATAGACTTGCTTTTTACCTCTAATTATAAAAGACTCTCAGAGGTAATTATAATTACATATAAAAAAAACCGCTCTAATTTTACAGAGCGGTTTCATTATGCTGGCCGAACATGTAGCAATATGCGGCAATATTGCTGGAAATATTGCTCATTTTTATTGCTGACAACCGTTTCCAGCAATAAAAATGAACAATATTGCCCATTTCAACAATATTAGTATTGCTGGAAAAAAAGGAACAATTTTAGTTGTCGGAAAGTACTGCTGGTGCGCCAGCGAATCACATGAACTGAAATCACGTGACAATTGTGACGTGGAAGAAAGACGGCGCTTTCACGATAGGAAAGTCACTTCGAGCAGTTTTTGTGAGATAGAAGGCATAAAATCATCAAAATGGGTCGGCCCAAATAAGATAATTCAAACAAAAACATTTTGTCAATTGATAATGAAAGACTCTTAATTGATTTCTACAGAGGGAAGGGGTTTAATACTACAGCGATTCTGTACGATCGTAAAATTAGGCCTAAATGCACGTAAGAACACTCGATCGCTCCCATTTTATTCTCAAATAAATTGTATAAAACCGATGTCGTACAATCTCTGGGAATACTGTCCCAGTGAGTTTTTAATGCGCCGTTAAGCATCAATAATCAGGCCAATACTCGACTACACAAAACTGTGTGTTCGCGCGTGATATAAACTGACAATATCAATTTTAAACAATACTAGTCGGCTACCCGTCGCTTCGCTCCGGAAGCCTCCCTTATGTAACGGAAAACAATTTTTTATTTATTAAAAAACACACACACACACACACACATTACATCAAGGAAACTAAAACTAAAATTTTTTAAAAGCTTTTTTTTTAATTTAATTTTTGATGTCTATATTCTCTCAATCTACGACTGCTTTTAGAACCACCTTGTAAATCATATATCTATGATATATTTTTATTTTTTACAGAGATTAGAATGTAGGCCTAGTGGTCTAATGGTCAAGACGTCTAACTTCTGAGCAGTATTCTACCTAATAGAAATAGTGCATCTTTCTTTCTTGACTATCTTTTTTTTTATTCCTATTGATACTTTTCAGTGGTTTTCGAGTTAGAAATAGTGATGGTTTTTGAGTTACAAATAGTGATTTTTCAGTATTCTATCTAATGAAATACTGCTTCTTATTTCTTGACTCTTTTTTTTTTTTTTTTTTTTTTTTTATTCCAAATGATACTTTTCAGTGGTTTCTGAGTTACAATAGTGTTCAGTATTCTATCTAATAGAAATACTGCTTCTTTCTTTTTTGAGTCTCTTTTTTTATTCTAAGTGGCACTTTTCTGTGGCTTTTGTGTTCCAAATATTGATGGTTTCTGAGTTACAGATAGTGATTTTTCAGTATTCTATCTAATAGAAGTATCGCATCATTCTTTTTTGACTCTCATTTTAATTATAATTGTCACTTTTCAGTGACGTTTGAGTTATATTTATTGATGGTTTTTGAGTTGCAAATAGTGATTTTTTCGGTATTCCACCTCAAAAAAAGTGTGCTTCTCTCTTTCTTGACTCTGTTTTCTTTACTCCAACATCTGGCGTGTACACCCACATATTTTTCAATATCACATAGGATTTGGTTAAGTAAGAATATTTAAAATATTGCAACGTTTCGGCAATTATCGTTCTAATTGTCAGTTTCGAATTACAAATAAACTGACTGATGTGAAATAAATAAACAATGTTGAGATTCAAAAAAAAAGATTGAATACATTCCTTATTGATGGAGGAAAGGAAAGGAGATATAAGTCAAAAAACCATATGAAGAGAGTTGTAGTCCCTAATGGATAATGGATAAGGCATCTGACTTCGGATCAGAAGGTTGCAGGTTCGATTCCTGTCGCGGATGTTTCATTGTAAAAATTATTTCTATTTTCCATTCTCTCAGAAAATTGCACCGGACAGACACACAGACACACAGACAGACAGAAAGACAGACAGACAGACAGAGAAATAAAAGATTTTAGTAATATAGATTGCCCAGCAATATTGCCGCATATTGCTACGTGTTCGGCCAGCATTATACAATAGCATTATTCTTGCTATTACGTCGGTAGTGACAACAAGTGGAAGTTAATAAAATTTACTTCAGTGCGATTTCTTAATTTTTAAAGGTAAGCATATCTACAATTAAGCTGTTGTTTAGTTTTGATAGATACTAATTTATCGGAAATCGATTATCGAATCGAAACAATGAAAGTGTTTTTATATAAAATAAATATTTTATTTATCCAAAAACGCTGTTTATTGAATCAATAAAATATTGTATCAAATTTGAATGTATTCTATAGGTATAATTATTTTGTTTTATGAAAATAATTATTTGAATCAAAACTATAACGCATTTATTAAGTTCATTGCTTCGATAAAACGCGTTTTATAATAATATATTTGAATAATTGAACAGAATAAAATCTCAAAATCAAGAATTATAAAATTGTTTTTAATGACTATTCATGATTTGTGAAATATTTGTTATTATAAAATACATATATAATTACACTAGACTTTTTTTACGTTCATAGGATATGAAAAATATTTTGTGTAGCGCATAGAATAAATATTTTGTATGTCGGTTGACTGAATATAATTTTGAAGTTATGTTAATTACGGTTTTAGCTTATTTAGAACATTTAGAACAAGGTTAAATCTTTATCTTTAATTATTATTTTATAGTTTACATTGTTTAATTTGAGTTATGTGCGTGCCTCGTCCAGAATGTCTTACCGTCTAAGAAAACGTCTGGTTACCAGTTCAAAAAAAGAAGGCTGGAAAAGGAAGCCGAAAGAAAGAAACAAGCTGGCGCGTTAAAAAAATAAATCAAGAGTTGTACCAAAACAAATGACGACTCTCAGAATCCAACATCAAGTCCGGTTACAAAAGAAAATACGGAATCGTCAGAGAATGATGATGACAAACAAATGCACGAAGTTTCTAAATCAATTGGAACTGATGACACTCTGACTCTACCATCACCAGATGAAAGCATTAAAAAAATTGACACCAATGTGACACCCACAGAAAATGTTCTACAAACTTTGAGTACAGATCCAGCATGGTGGCCAAGAATTTTAGGAGACGCCGAAAGAAGTTTTTTAGTAAAACAAGGTCCACCTAAACCATTGCATAATTACAAATTTCCTTCCAATGACAGTGGTCGATATTTTAGCGCAAATTATTATACACAAATTTTAGGCAAGTTTTACCAGACTGGCTAGTGTACTCTCTTTCACAAAACTGCGTTTACTGCTTCTGTTGCAAAATTTTCGGCTGTATAGTTAGTTCTCTTTCAAAGGAGGGTTTTAAAAGTTGGAAGCACCTCGGCGAAACTTTAAAAGAGCATGAAATTTCCAAAAATCACATTCAGGCCCAAAAATCGTGGCTAGAAATGAACCAAAGGTTAAAGTGTTTTAAAACTATAGATGCGGCCGCTCAAAGAATTATTAATGCCGAAATAAACCAATGGAACGAGGTCTACTAAGAATCGTAGCAACTACTAAAATGCTTGGTAAAAGTTGTCTGGCTTTTCAAAGTATAAGCGACAAGTTGTTTGAATATAATAATGGTTATTTCTTAAAAATAGTTGAGTTGCTTTCTGAATTTGATCCCATTATGGAAGAGCATGTCCGTAGAGTGCTCAAAAAAGAAGAAACTAAAGCTCACTATCTCGGGAAAAATATACAAAACGAGATAATAGATCTGCTGCATCAAAGTGTAAAGTCTAATATTATTGATGAAATAAAAAAAATCCAAATATTTTTCCATAATTTTAGACTGTACTCCTGACATTAGTAAGATAGAGCAAATGACTTGTAATCAGATATGTTTCAGTCAATAAATTTGGCGCTGATGTTGAAATTAAAATTAATGAAAGCTTTTTTGGCTTCTTACCAGTCATAAGATCCGCAGTAAAACAAATGACTGATATTATAATTGGAGAACTTAATGATTTGGGTTTAAAGTTGCAGGATATCAGAGGGAAGGGATACGACAACGGGTCTAATATGAAGGGCGATAAAGCAGGAGTGCAATCTAGAATTAAACAATATAATTCGCGAGCATTCTATGTTCCATTACTAGCCACTCTCTTAATCTTGTTAGTTTTTTACTTCTTGATTCTCAATATTATGTTATGTTACATGTTTATTTAGAAAGAAACATGCTTTTATTAAAATTTCAATAAAATGATTTGAGTTTTATTGAAAATAAAAAATATTTACCTTTATTTAAATATATATATATATATATATATATATATATATATATATATACAGTCGGACCTCAATATAAGGTTACCCGCTTATAAGGTCATCCAGCTTATAAGGTCACTTTTCGAAAGTCCCGGCTCATTGAATAGGAATTCTATGATATGGATTATCGGATATATGGTCAGGTCTTAAATACCGTAATCGCATATAAAGTCACTTTTGTCTGTGATTTCAGTGCCACAATGATTCAATTCCAAGAATTTTTCTTTCTTTTCCCAACAAAACTCTTACTTTCAAGAAAGAAAAATGTAAAGGAGAAAAAAAAGTAAAGAAAGACTGACAATTTTTTTAGGAGCTAAATTTTTTTAGGATGGCTCTGAAAAACTGAGACAACTAGTTATCGGAAAATGTCAAAAGCCATGTTGCTTTAAAAACGTTAAGTCTTTACCTTTGGATTATGATGCAAACAAAGAAGCATGGATGAATGCTTTTAACATATTTGAGAAAACTATACGGCATTTCGATAGACACTTTTTGAAAAGTAAAAGAAAAGTTGTTTTCATCGCAGACAATTGCCCTGCTTATATCAACATCCTCAGTTGAAATCAATTGAGCTTGTTTTCTTACCCCCAAATGTTACCAGTGTGCAACCTTTGGATCAGGTAGTCATTCAAAATCTGAAAATGAACTACAGAAAGCTACTTCTGAAAGACTTGATTTCAGCAATTGATGAGAAAAATATTTTTCCCTTTCTGTGTTAAATACAATTTTTTATATTCATAAAAGTTGGAGCTTGGTGTCAAACACATGCATTTCAAATTGCTTTCGACATGCTGGTTTTCAATTTTCTACAAATAGTGTGGATGAAATAACAGATGAAGATGATGAAGACGATAAGGGGAAAGTGAATACGTGAGAATTAATAATGAAATTGCTACCACTTCTCAAGCTTCGATTTCCGAAATTGTTTCACAAGTTTTAGATTCCAATGCATTAGAAAGTGAGGATAACGACAGTGATACTGAAAGTGAAGCGGTGGCATAAGCAGAAGCGCTCAGAGCATTAAATGTCGTAAGACATTTTTCTACGAGCTATGAGGGAGCTGAAGAACATTTTCAGAAACTACAAAACTTAGAAACCATTGTACAAAAGATGAAACCGAAATCGCGACAGTCCTTTATTATGGATTATTTTAAGTAAGATCAGTTGTACATTAGTACTTTGCTTGAGCATACTAGTATTATTTGTATACAACTTTATTCCGAATTAAAATTTTTAAAAAATAATTTCTTTCTGATGCCATTAATTTGAATTGATTCAACTAAATTAAAAAACTATAACCTAATAAACTGATATTTTTGTGCGTACTAACTTTTACAAAGAATTATACTTTATTTATATAATGCTTATTTATTGACAAATGCGTATGAATCGGTTATAAGGTCACCACGGTTATAAGGTCACTTTCGCGAGGTCTCAAGGGGTGACCTTATATCGAGGTCCGACTCGCTAGAATAGATTTGGATTATTATTCTCACAGAAACAGCTTTCTGAATTTTGTATTGGTTTTTTTCAAATTTCAGAATGCTGTCCGGCTATTTTGTTTAGTAATATAAGTTAATTTTATTCTTAT
>JAFIDM010109667.1:20871-37993 GCA_023159025.1 Thereuonema tuberculata | reverse complement strand
TTATCTTCGGCATATACTCCCCAGAATAATGGCATAGCCGAAAGATTTAATCGAACTTTATTAGATACAGCTAGGACATTATTATTAGATTCAAAATTGCCTATAAGTTTTTGGATTTTTGCTATAGAAAGTGCTTGCAATCTTCTAAATAGAACACCGCATGAGTGTTTAAACAAACAGATCCCACTAAAAATCTGGAATGGAAATAAATATAATCCTAATGTGAAACACCTTAGAAAATTTGGAAGCATTGGGTATATCCGGATTCCCAAAATAAGATGATCAAACAAATTCCAAGAAAGAAAGGAATTCTCGTAGGTTATGCTCCTAAAGTTCGAGGATATAAAATATGAATACCGGAACAAAGAAAATTAGAAGAAACCGTTAATACATATATTAACTTATATGTTAATGAAAATGTGAAAGATGCAACTTTATTAAATGCAAAAGTGACCCAACCGGACGATTACAAAAGTTTATTTCGAATAGATGATTCATCAAAAGAAAATGAAATTACGTCTGAAGAATCTGAAGAGGATCACGTCGATTCAGATCAATCAGAAGAAATATCGGAAAGTGGTCAAGATACCGATGATGAAGAAAGAATGGTTTTACTATCAGGAACTGTAACTAAACCTACAGGATTAAAACCTTTAGTGCATATACCTGAACCAAAATGTTATCAAGAAGCAGTTGAAGGAGAAAATTCCGAAAATTGAAAAAGTGCTATCCAAGAAGAACTAAAATGTATCACTCAACTTAAAACATGGAAAAAGATAAAAATACCCAAATATGTTACACCATTATCCACAAAATGGATTTTCAAGGTAAAATATCACAAAGACGGGAAAATAAATAAATATAAAGCACGTTTAGTAGTAAATAGTTTTACACAGAAGTTTATAGATTATGATAAAACATATGCTCCAACACCAAGTATGACGAGCATACGTCCACTATTGGCTATAGCAACTGACAAATCCTGGTTCATTGAACAGTGCCGATGTAACATCAGCATATTTACATGGAACCATTAATGAAGAAATTTACTTGTTAATGACAGAAGGCGTCCTATATGATTAAACTAAGTATGATGGCGTTTTATTATCCAAGGCCCTTTACGGATTGAAACAAGCTGGCAGACAATGGTTCATAGAGTTCAAAACAAAAATGAAACAATTGGGATTCAACAGCATTGATTCTGATACTTGCATATATGTAAATTTTAATAACACTTCTAAAGTCATTATAGTAGTTTACATTGATGATTTCCTTATAATGTGTGAAGACAAAAAGGAATTAGATGCAAGAATAGACAGATTAGAAGACACTTTCAAAATTAAGAAATTATGTACTGTGAATGAATTTCTAGGAATGGTGATCAACTATGATCGTGAAAACAGAAAAATGGAAATAAATCAAAAAGGTTTCATAGAAGATTTATTAATCATGGCAAAAATGAAAGATTGCAAAGGAACTACAACTCCTATGGAAGCAAGTTTGTGTAAACTTCAAGATGAAAATAAAATACTAAGTGCCCAAGAACATACACATTATAGAAGCATTGTAGGAAGTCTAAACTGTCTTTAGTACTTCAAGGCCTGATATCAATTATGCCGTAAATAGCTTATCTCATAGGAATTCAAGTCCAATAGAAGGTATAAACAAAACCTGAAAAGAGTTTTAAGATATCTCACGGAGACAATGAGTTTAAAAATAAATTATTCGCAGACAAGTGATCAGTTAAATATTTATTGCGACGCCACCTGGGGCGATGATGTGATTAGATAGAAAATCTACATCTGGATGCGTGATAATGTGCAGCAATGGACCAATTCATTGGATCACAAGGAAACAACAGATTGTGGCTACTTCATCACAATTACGTAATACATTAATTGAAATAAAAGAGAGAATATGTAACGGAACCCAGTATTATATTTTGTGACAACCAAGCAGCTATTAAGCTAGCATCAGAAAATTTGAATAGAAGCAGAACATGTCACATTGATTTAAAATATCACATTGTAAAAGATTCTGTAGATAAGAAGGAAATAATTATCAAATATATTCAATCGAATAAGAATATTGCGGATTGACCAAACCCTTGGCAGGTCAAAATATGAAAAAGTTCATATCATTACTAAATATGAATACCAATGAAAAAGTATAATATAAATTATGTTCAAGCAGGGGAGGTATTGTAGAGCATTAAAACAAATAATATTTGCAAGTAATTTAACATTAAAATTAAATGGTTTGAAACCAAATTTATCTTTCGAATTAAAAGAATTGAATATATTCTGATTTATAAATTTGTATAAACTGAACGTCAGAAGTAGAAACTAATTTAAAGAGAGGCGCGGCCTCGCTTTGGGTCAGATGGAAGTAAGACACAGAACAGTGACGTGTTGAGACATTCGTTTTCCGAGGTGCAGATGTCACCTGCGTAGTTTACGACATTGCCGAGAGAAATCCCGAGATGAGCAGCCAACGTCTATTGAGAGACAGAAGTAAAGCATCATGGGAGGAGCAATATCACCTGAGACAAGCAACACGAAATTTCAAGGAAGGAAATATGCGTCTTGAATCCATGCTTGAAAGTGACAGGAATGAAAATAAGGCAATTCTACTAGAACTTCACATCGAACTGTGAGTAGTCTATTTATTAAACTAAGGGACTAAACTACAAAGAAAACTGGAAAGAATATATATATTGGAAAGGAACTGGAAATTAGACGAATCAGCTTCGAGGAAACAAGCAGAAAATTCCTACAGTAAAACGGAAGATAAATAGTTAAATATTAAGCCATTATCGACGTCAAATATAAATTTTTATTTTTTATTATTATTTTTGCCTATTATTTTATTATTTAAAATAAAACAATGAAACAACTGACATACTTCTCACATAGGTCTGAAAAGCATATATGCTATTTGATTACCATTGTCTATAAAATGCTGCTTACAATCACTGTCCATTACGGTCCTATGGCAGGGGTCCTATGGCAGGGGTTTTACACAGCTGACACAAGATAGTAATGTTTTTCAATCTTTACCCAAATCATTTTCAAGGCTGAGCCACTTCTGAAGAATGTGATCTTGATTTTTTTTGGCAGGTGGATCTTTACTTTCAGAAGAATTCTCAGGCTTTAAATGATATCAGAGGTGTCCTTTAAAAAAAGCAAAAATAGTAGTTTGTTAATAACATTTAAATAAAAAAAAACACTTTCTTTTTCATAACTTAAAAAGAAATTTTTAAATTTTTACCTTTTCAATAAACATAACAAATAAGACAGGAATGAATTCGTCACACCTTTAACATTACTTTAAATGGAAGACAATACAGCAGTAACTAAACTCAAATTAACATGGAATCACTACAATTCTATACTATTTTCTTTAAAATTAGAAACAGGACTTCATAAAGACAGGCCTAACTGACAAATTTTACTACTTTCTGACTAATGTAAAATACAAGAATCTAATCAATTATGAATACTATGCCACCATCTAACAAATGAGTTTCCGGAATGTCCTCCTGATATCTAAATATGTCCAGTATTAAAATAACAAATTAATACCTGAAAAAAAATTGAGGGTTGTAGTAAACACGATATTTTCACACATGTTGAATTAGGCAATGTTTGTTTTGAAATTGCATGGCTAATGGAATGCTAATTTTGTTTTCTAAATGCTTGTCCTCATTAATTAAAACCAATATGCTTCTCAAAATGAATGTATATAATTTGTGTATCATTAAGTATCCACAGAATTGTCAGACTTTGCCATAATTCCTTTTCTATGATCTTTTCAGTTAGGAGTTGCCCTAACCTGACCACATCACAGGCATCTGCACGACTTCCTTTCTGTAATTGAGCCAAAGCCAAATCAGGTTTTTTCTTAAGTTTCTGAAATAACAGTTTTTTTTTACAAAAAATAAAAAGTTTTAACTACCATGAAAGGAGAATTGATTGCACATATTTAAGACATCAAAATTTTGCTTCAAGAAGATTTTTTTTCATTTATCAAGAGCATGGTCAATGAAACTGTACCAAAAGAAGTTAATTCATTGATGATATTCATCTTTTTTAAAATGTGATTTTAAGCTATAGAAATGTCACCTAAGACCAACCAATAGATTTTGAAAAGAAAAGAAATGGATTATATTTATTTGTTTTTCTATTATTATTAAGTGTTCTTTCTTGTATTACATTTCACATATCAATTTTTTTTGAACCGCAACAAAAATTACAGAAAAACAAATTTAAGAAGCCCAGCTAAAATCCAAAATTACTTTTTTGTGTATTTACTTTTTTATTCTTTAATTTGAATCTTTTTTTCCATCTGCACAGCCTAATTTTTTACCTTTTTAATTCAAAATAAAATATTATCAGAGTTCCTTTGCTATTTAATGGACAACTCAAATATTCATTTCTAAAACTAACCAAAATAAATCCAAAGCAAAAGAAAATTAAGAGAGAAAGGAAATATATTAAGCAAATACTATCAATATAACAAGTACATTAAAATAGTAGACATTCATGAAATAGAAAGTCACTAACACAAAAGGAAAAATTGAATATTTTTAAAAAGTATACTTTGAACACAAGTACTTACTTAACTAACCATATCAAATACACTTTTCTATATGGTAATATTTAGAATTGAAAGCGCTATCTAATCAACATCCAAGTTTTAGTTAAAGAATATACAATAGAATCTGTAACACCACCCATTAAACATCCAATCAAGATATGAATGGGAAGGATTCTTTTTGTAAGAGTTATGATCATAAAACTTTTATAAATGTCAATATCTGATGATAATAAGCACTGCTATTAATAACTTTTAAATTAAAAAATAGTTCAATGAATTACTTTTTCATGGTCCAATTCCTAAAATTAAACCAAAAGCACTTAATGAAAAGAAGTCTCAGATCTCAGCTGTGCAATTGTATCTTACAAGGGAGGTACCAGTGGTCCAATGCGAATTTCAAGATGAAATTTACTGATATGTCTATTTGACAAAAAAATGTACAATCCTAAAGCTATTCGTCTGCAAGGCTTGTTTTTCCCGGGAAATTGACGCACATATTGTAAAATGTTCAAATTGACATTAAAAAAACACTTCAAATATTAAAAAAAAAAACATTAAAATATGAAGGTTTACTTAGTAATAAGGTTTAATTAAATAAGTGTGAAAAGATGACGCCGACATAAGCAAGCTAAATTAAATAACAGGTAAAAGTCTAGTTAACGGCACCCCGGTTGACCGGAAGTCGATCGGATGAAATCTGTTTGGAAGGCTAATGAATGGGAAAAAATTTTGAAAAGGCCAAAATTGTTTCCAAATTTACCAATACATACATCCTGCAGCTAATCAGACCTAATCTAACCTAACCTACAGCCAACAGAAATAAATGATTCGGTCCTACCGACCTGATTAGCATGAAAGTTGTTTCGAAGGCCATACGAGGGGTGCCGGATACTAGACTTTAGCCAAATAACATTATATTTAAATAGGAAAACTTTTTTTTAGTAAAATTAATTTTTCACAAAAAAACAAAAAACAAAATTCAGATCTGAATGAAAAAAACAAAACACATACATACACAACTTTCGTAAAATTAAATATACTTATCTTTCAAACCAAATCGTAGAATTCTTAATGAGACAGTAGGGACGACGGATTGTCGAGTTTTCGAACGAAGTTAGGCTTAAACATCAAATTTCCACTTTTTTGAACCGTTTCCTCAAAAATTCAATACGGTTTTCAGTTGAGATTACAAAAAACTTCAAACATTAAATAAACCATTAAAATATTAAGGTAACCAAGAATCCTGAGATTTCTGTGGATTTCGCAGTAAATTAGATAACATTATATTTCAATAGGAAAACATTTTTTAGTAAATTGGTTTAAAAAAACCGAAATTCAGATCTGAATTTATAAAAAAAAAATAACTTTTGTAAATTGTAATTCAAGCCAAGTTGCCTGATGGGTAAAACTTAAAGATAATAAACTTACCTTTAAAAGCAAATCGTAGAATTCGTTACTGAGACTAAATAGAACGGATTACTGAGTTTCCGAACGAAATTAGGCTTAGGACATCCAATTTTCACTTTCTGAACCATTCCGCGATGAATTTAACCCAAAGTTCGCTTCAGAGTAAAGTTTTAGTTCGCTTAGTTTGAAGACATTGGGATATGTAGAAGTGATGCAAATGAAGTTCCGCTTTTCCTTCAACAAAGCTCCAGCAGATGGTTGATACGTCAGAAGAGAAGATTGACCTGATACGCATCAATCCAGCCCTTCAGATATGAATAGGCTTAAACATGATCTTCCAAAAATGCTAAGGTACAATTGGTGTAAAATCTTCGATGGCAATGCATACTTCAGATTTCAAAACTTAACATTAGCCGAGAAAATGTGTAAGGAAGATGCTATCCTTGTTATTTATGGAAAAAGTGCATTTACTACAGTGCCGCCTCTAGGCAATAAAACAGCAACATTTGAAGGGAACGTTGGGATTTAAAACAAGGTTGTGCAATCAATTGATAAACAATTCTCCTGTTGACACTTATTACCTTTTTTTCGAAACAATTGTTTCCATGCTCCAGAGCTTTCTATAAAAGGAACGATAGTTCTCAGATGAGTTCTTTAATGACGGGATCCTCTGAAAGTCATTTCAAAATAGGCAAAAGAATTGATGGAAATGCAGAGAGTGATGTCCATTTGCTCATTACTACATTACTAAACAAATTTCTTAGAAATGTAGAAGTGATTTATCCGTGGTGCTAATACTAAAATACAAAAACTCTCCTCCGGAATAAAGAAACATAAAAAAGAACAGCTCACACTAAAACAAAGCTACGCTACTCTCGAGAAAGCACTTAATTAAAACAATAAGACATAATAGTAACGCTAAAGCACAATGCCAACATGATTCATTATTTAAAATAACATGTAATCTCATTCTTACTGAGTAAGGCCACCTAACTAGCACAAAGGCTGCTACAAAGGAGTGGCTGCTCGTGGCTATTAGATTTGGTCGTAAGGGGGTAGGGGGAACTTTGTTTTCATTATTATTTCTTTAATTACTTAGTGACTTATTTTCTAATTTTTGTTGTTTCTTTTTTTCTTTTCATTTTTTTTTAATTATATATTACTTTTTTTTTCTAGATTATATTAGGAATATTTGGTGGAAAGGTAATATACGATTTGAAAATAATAAAAAAATAAAATTCTTCTTAACTTTATTTTTTATTGGAATTTGATTTAAATATCTAACTCCCCATGATCTTGTATTAGATTTCAAAACTGAAACGAAAAGGAAAAGAAAAACAAACAAACAAACGAAAAACTCACTAAAGGGTTTCACCGAGTTCACATTACCCCGAAAAGTTTCAATAATACCAAATTATTGAATTCCTGCATAAGTCGTATAAAGGTTTATTTTTAGATGCGTTACTAAACTTGCTGCTAATCCTATTACTATTATTAAATTTCTTTTTTAAAAAAGTAGCAGTGGCTAAATCAGTATCTTCGTCTTGGTTAAAACAAGTGACTAATGCATTTAAATACTTCTTAGTAAAACAATCCGTGAAAGCGTGGGTTAACAGGGGGCTCCAAATAAGGCCCTCCATTCTGTAACATAAATTAATTACATATAATAAGAAAAAATGTAACAAAAATCATCAAAGCTAGTTTTAAATTCACAATTTTATAAATTATTTACTAATTAAATTATTAATTTGCAGCTTAATATTTAGTCAGAACTAAATGTTGGAAATTGGCTGTTTTCACTACCAAGCTCTTTCCCTTTGGGCGAGTTTGCCTGTGACTAGTAGTGGGCCTTATTTGGAACAAGGGCTCCAAATAAGGCCCTTTAGTTATATTTCCAAAGCTGTGTTTTTACAGAAAGAATTTCAAATGCCACTAGTTCTAAATTCACTTTTTCATAACAGCACACCTTAAACTACCTTTCAAGACAGTTTTCAGAATTTTCAGTCTTGCAGTAGAAATGTAAAAAATCTTTAAACGTTAGGTGGGCCTTATTTGGACAACCTACCTTATTAGAAGTTTTCTAGTTATGTTTCCCCGTCTATGTAGAAAGCACTCCTTTAGATAACGTGGGAGAGTTGCCCTGCAAATCTCTCATGTACGACATCCCAGTTCTAATAATAAAAGCTTAAGAAAATAACTAATTAAAATTAAAATAACTTGACAAAATGATGATTTGAAATTTCATCAATCAAATTTGATCACAAGAAATATTTATGTGCAAGAAACTCCATTTTATTTTCGAGCTAGAAAACTTAAAGTAGCTGCTTTAGCCAGGAAATATTGCAACTTTTTTTTGGTTTCATCAAGTAGGTTTTTGTTTCAAAAGCAATGGGTTTTTAAAAAAATTTCATTCAAAACGTGCTTAATAAACATTAAATATTTGATAAAATCGAACTGGTTACAATAATTAGGACAGGATCGCGAACCGACTAGACTCACATCTTATTTCGTTCTTTTTTTTTTTAAATTAGCACTAGACCACAACTGACCATTGTTTCACTCCGGAGGCTTCGCTTATGTAACGGCAAACATTATTTATTCAAAAGCACAAATTACATCAACGAAATCTAAATTAAAGTTTAAATTCTAGAAAATACATGCAATATAATGCTGAAATTTATTTGTAACTGTAGGAAAGTACAGCTGAGTTGATCAAACAACAATACTACTACTACCTGGCAACACATGTGCAAATTTCAATTGCGGCAGATGTTTACACATAAGTCCTTTATAGGTCACCAAACCTCTACATTTTTTACAATATGTTACTAGACTTTAGAGCAGAAAAATCGCACAGGTACATTTTTTTTTCCATTTTTGTTATTTTCCTCGCGATTTCGGAACATTTTGTTTGAATTAAACTAATGTCAATTTCAAGATAGTTTCATCGCCTATCCAATGATACCACTTAAGTGTGTATTGTCCCTTCAAAACCAAGACAATAACATTAGAACACCCCGAAAAAGCTCGTTCCAGATAACGCTAGAGGAATAACAGGGTTAATTTTAGGTAATATCGCATCATTTGCATATCAACGCTCAGCCTGAAAGGAACACAACCATTTGCAGGGCAGAATCAAAGTCAAATGGCTCGTAAATTGAACTTCGAGCCGGTATTCCGTACGACGCGACATGTATACCAGAGATAGCGAGAGTGTGGTGGTTACGTACGGCGACGAGGACCTGGCCCCACCGTGCTACTTCTCAGCGGGGTGATCGCTTTCTTGTAACGAATCCAGTGCGAAATCGACACTTGAATGCAGTTGAACTGGGACAGCAACTTTAAGAAGATGGCCATATCACTGCCGGAGGTCAGTAAGAAGGCGGCTCCCAGAAGGAGGTCTGACTGCAGATAGACCAGCAAAGGGCCCGAAACTGACCCCAGCCAGCCAAGAAGCCCGTCTCCAGTTTGCTCGAGAACATTTTAACTGGACATTAACCCAATGGAGGGATGTCCTGTTCTCAGAAGAATGCAGGATGTGTCTACATAGCAACGATCGACATGGAAGAGTCTATAGAAGACCTTCAGAACGATTCGCTAAATGCTGTATCAGCGAACGTATCTTATATGGCGAGGGTTCGTGCATGTTCTGGGGAGGAATTTCTTTAGAAGCGACAACTGATATTGTTTTCATCACTGGGCCAAGTAGCGGCTCTCGAACAAGAGGACTGACTTCCCAACGTTACATAAAGGAAGTACTGGAGGAGCATGTCCTGCCATTTGTGGGGTTTATTGGCAGAAACTTCCTGTTTACGCAAGATAATGCCAGATCTCACACCGCAGCAATTGTAAGGCAATACTTACAAGATGTTAATATTCCGGGTATTGATTTGTCTGCTCTTAGCCCGATCTCAATCCGATTGAGCTTTTGTGGGATGTGTTAAAGCGAAGAGTTCCTGCAAGAAGTGTGAATCCTACGAATCTTGAAAAGCTGCAACTCGCAATTCGTGAGAAGTGGGAGGCCATACCGCAAGATTTTATCATCACATTGATACAAATCGATGAAAAATCGAATGAAGGCCGTAATTAAGGCTAGAGGAGGGAATACCCGTTATTAATAAGGATTGTTTTATAAATGTTTGTATTGAATTTTGTTTTAATGGTTTTTGTGGTAGGCTAGAAGATTCCTCCAAAAAGCACTCCCGACACGCAATACACAGTTAAGTGGTATCATTGGATATGTCATGAAACGATCGATTAAATTGACATCATTTTGATTCAAACAAAAATTATAAATCGCAAGGAAAATAAAAAAAAACGTAAAAAATGCTCCTGTGTGGTTTTTCCGCCCTCATGTGTAGTTGTTACATCATTTAAGTTAACTGGATTTTTTCATTGAAATTTTTTTATTTAATGTTAATGTTTGCATGCCACACAGTGACACGTGTCATGTTTTCGCCATCCTAATCTACAGAATGTTCAAATCTACAGTGGGTCATAATTAAAAGTGTTTCATCTAATAGTTGAATGAAAAGTAATACTTTATTTATAGTTCAAAAATATTATTGCTATTGAAAAAAGTTTTTTCAGATGTTTTTCAAAAAATATAAATTTCTTAAAAGATTTCCCTCTCAGCCAAGCCTGTGAAGTTATTTTCTATTTCTGATAAAACTTCATAGCATTTTCTGGGTTATATTCGGTTTCGGATCACCACTTTTGAACTTGAAAGAAACCATAAGCTTAAGAATGGGCAACCATCTTTTTGTAATTTCTAAGTCCTGTTAAAGATTGCATTTCTTTTTTTTATTTTTTATTTATATTTGAAACACTGATCCTATTAATACTCCGTCACGGCCATTGAAGTGGTGTTGCTTTACCCAACTTAATAGGCTTAGTACCTTGTTTTAACCAGTTGTATGTTATTCTAATTTTTAACTTGTAAACGTGGATATACAACAGCACTGCATGTGTTTTTTTTTAATTTTTTTGATACAGTAATGCAATGGTTTCTGTTGCACTTTAAAATCTACCAATCATTAAAAGAATCCCAACAAATTTGCAGTTTCTCGATTTATGAATGTAATTTCAACTAGAAACTATGGTCTTAATAACGAAGAATGGAAGAATACTTCCAAAAGAAATCTGTAACCAAATATAAAAATGTAGATGTCGGACAACTAATGTGAATCAACAAATCTCCTAAAAGTCTTCCAAAATATACAGTGCTAAGTGAAACTGCCAGTAATCATTGTAATGTAAAAAAAAATAAAAACAGTTAGTCAATCCGTTGTTAAAAATAACTGTTTTTGTAATCAAAATCTAAGAATTTCAAATGTTTTGAAAAACTGAAATAAGATAGCAAGTCCGTCATTTTTATAGTTTTTAAATGGTTTTATTTTAAGTATTTTAATCTTTAAGAATTAATATAGATCAGAAACACTTGGTGTATTACATTAAATAACTTATCTAAATAGAAAACAGATTTAAAAACAATTAAAGTAAGTTTAACAGGCACAATATTGTAAGCCACTGTACATCTCATGGTATCGTTATATTCTAAAATCATTACATTCTTTCATGAAATCAAACTGTGCATAATTTAAAATCAAATCAAACTGTGCATAATTTAAAATCAATGTTTTTAAAACAACAAAGACAATTATCAATCACCAATACTTTGGAGAAAGGATCTTATTTTCTTCTTTTTTTTTCAAAAACAAAGCAAAGATGCTTTTATATTGTCAATGGGAATTTTTTAAGGTCAAACAGAATATCACTATCATGTTAACTGAGACACACCATGGTAAATATTTAACATGGTCACTTACTATTTAGTCATGGCCGCGCGGTTGGCGATGTCGCTAAGACACTGGCCTCTCACCTCTGAGTACCGGGTTCGGTTCTCATGTGGGTTTCGTTGATGGTGGCGATCCGCGCTTGGCAGGTTTTCCCGGGGTTCTCTCGTTTCCCCTGCATTTCTCACACCATCCTTTCTCAGTCTTTCTCTCCGTCTGTCCTTCTTTCCGTGGGATAGCACAATAGATCTTTCAGGTCTACGTGCTCGGCTGTTAAGCCACCCACATTCACAAGTAATCTAATCTAATCTACTATTTAGTCATAGAACTATAAATTTGTTTGGCATTGGAAAGACTGATGAAAGTATTGTAACATAAATAACCAGAAGCATTAGCTGTGTCCTTTGCATTAGTGAAAGCTTGTAATGCAGAAGCAAATAATAAATGAGTAACAATTCTAAAATTGAAAGCTGTAAGGGATCCAATTGAATATAAACAAGATTCAAATGTAGAAGGTAAGAATAAAGAAAAGGTGAAAACAGTTTACCTACAAATGACATCACATCGATTTATGTATTTTGTAAGGACAATTTTTGAAAATCAACTTCCCAAGTGTCAATCCTCCTAATTTATTAAAGCAATTAAATTACTGGTTTGGACATTGTGGGTAGAATTCAATAATTTCATGCTTTGTTTTTCATATTCAGTAATTCTGTGCTGGATTTGGAAACAATGGCTTATGTTACAACCTGTATCTGTAGAGGATTTTCTTTTTCATATTCACATGACAGACATCAAAAGCAAGCAAACGATGTTTGATTCAATATCTACAATCCGTTCCATTTGTTATTTCCACTTTTTATGAACAATTACAAAAACACTAGTTGGAACCTGTGAAATATTGATATTCACGGAAGTAAAACAAATTCCCCATTTTTGAAATACCGTCAAATTTTTCAAAAACACAAGATTGAAAACGATGTTCTAAGCTCATTTTTAAAAGAAATAAAATATAAGCACTGCTATAGTCGATCTACTTGCTTTTTCCATTGCTGAGGAAGTCAATTATCTTTTTTCTTGCCTTACATGGGTTTCGAACCGAAGGCCTCCGCCCTCGCATTTAGGAACTCTAACCTCTGGACTACTGCTGGTCCAGTGGTAAAAAGTGGTACTGCTGGTACAGTGGTCCAATAAAATATTCTCTCTCCGTTCTCTCCACTGTGATGACAAACAAACATCCGTACGTTTTTTGCCTATTCATAGTATGATTTGGTTAGTTTTTACTACGAAATATTACCAAAAAAAATATTTGTTTAATATTTCTGAATATCGCAAAACATTTTCATTTAAAGTTAACAGATAATACTAATAATTCTTCATTTATCAATTGCAACTGGGCACCAATACAGTTTTTGTTTAATGCCATGTTGTTCACTGATAATATACATCTATTTTTTTTAAATAGTACAATGAAACAACTGACATACTTCTCACATAGTTTAGGAAAGCGTACATGCTAATTCATTACAATTGTCTATAAAATGCTGTTTACATTGACTGCCCATTACTGTCCTATGGCATTGGGGTCTTATAAGAGCTGACACTAGTAATGTTTTTTAATCTTCACCCAAATCAAGGCTGAGTCACTTCTAATGTGTAAGATCTTGATTTTTTTTTTTGGCAGATGGTTCATTACTATCTGAAAAATAGTCAGGTTTTAAATGATGTGAGAGGGGTCCTTTAAAAACAAAAATAGTAGTGTTAACATTTAATTTAAAAAATGTACACTTTTTTTAAAACTAACAATAAATTTTTACCTTAATTAATTACCAGCAATTAATTCGACATACCTTAAAACTGCAATTTTTAAATTGGTATAGAATACATAAATATGAAATCTAAAAACTTTATTAAATCTTAAATTAAATTCCTTAAAATCAAAATTAACGAATTCACGAGCAGAAATGCAATTTACTTGCAACAGAGAAAAAGTCAACTTCAATACAAAATTAGCAGCAACTATTGTTTATGTAAATTTCAGAAACTTATCAACTACATGGCTATATTACAGAACAAAAAAATGCCCATTTGACATTAAATGGAAAAAACTCCACTCAAACAAGGAATCACTACAGTTCTATACAATTTCATTAAATTGAAACTGGACTTAATAAAGACAGACCTCAATAAATTTTCTTAATGAATCAAATCTTACTAGTTTCTGACTAATGTAAACTGCAAGAATCTATCAATTAGGAATACTATGCCACCATCTATTAAATGAATTTCTGGAAAGTCCTCTAGTTGTCCTTGTAATACAAGAAATATTTAGAAGAGTTAAGAACTAAAAAAAAAATTCAGAGTGGTAACATACATGATATTCAGAAGCAACTTTTTTGTTCTAAACACTTGTTCTATCATCAATTACACAAATGATTTTCAAAATGAATGTAAGTTATTATAAACTGTAAAAAAGCCAGTAATACCTGAGCATCAATAATTTAATATTTTTTTCAATTTTATATATTGGGCGAGTGCAAAAGTTCTACCCGTTTTTATTACCCACAAAGAAGAGCAAATAAACGCAAAATGAACAGTACCTATTATTGTGCATAATCCCCATTGCTATCTAGGACCTCTTGCCATCTTTCTGGTAGGAGATGAAATCCATGGCGGAAAAATTCGGGTGGTTTCGAGTCAAAAAAGTCTTGGATGGCAGTTTTCAAAGCATCAAGATCATCAAAGTTCATCAAGACTGAAGGAATTGTTCAACGCACAAAATAGATGATAGTCAGTTGGTGCCAAGTCAGGAGAATAGGGAGTGTGGGGTAAAACCTCCCAACCAAAGCCCAGTAACTTTTGCATGTGGCACAGCAGCATGTGGCGTGGCGTTATCGTGACGAAGGATAACACCGTGACGATTGATGAGACCGGGCCGCTTTGCTACCAAATTTGAATGCAGCCTGTCTAACTATAGACAGTTGAAGGCAGCATTGATGGTTTGGTTGAGTGGCAGGACATCCCAGTGAATTATTCCCTGTACATCCCACCACAAACTCAATAACACCTTCTTGGGATGAAGTTCAGCTTTCGAAGTCGATGCAGGCGGATCAGAAGGGCGACACACAGTCCTACGACGCTTTACGTTACGATACATAACCCACTTCTCATCTCCTATCACAATTCGTGTCAAGAATTCGTCATTTTTGTACCCGGAAAGCAAGGAAACAAAAGGTGGCGATTCAATCATCCCGTTGATTAGCTGTCAGGTTATGTGGAACACAACGATCCAACTTTCTCGTAAAACCCAACTAAATCAGCCGTCTCTCGACCATTGTCCGGTGTACGTTGAAGGTCTCCGCTAATTCTTGCACGGTTGGGTTCGGGCTGTTCCTTATGGCTTGGTCAATATCGTCCTCTCCAACGTGTGATGGCCGTCCACTCCTAGCCTGATCTTGGCAGCTTCTGTCTACTTCCCTAAATTTACGAAACCATCGACGACATGTGCTTTCGTCTATTGCATCCTCCCCATAAACCTGACAAACATTGCGACATGCTGCGGCTGCCGTACTCTTTTTATCGAACTCGTGTATAACAAACAATGTCTTATATGCTCCTTATCGCTTTCCATGTTACACCCTCTGATATTTTTTTTGAGATGATTAACTTTGTGAGATACGATGCATTTGTATGTGAGGCATCCACACGTTTGATTGGCAGACAATTTGCGTCATTACAATGTCATGTGTGAGGGCAATTCCATTGCAAATTTTCATATCCAAAAACGGGTAGAACTTCTGCACTCACCCAATAAGTTCAGTTTTAATTGTCATTTGTTATGAAATATTCTTCTGCAAACATATTGAGAAAAAGTGACAGCTTAAGCAGAAGAAACATCAATTCATGTGAATTGAATGGAATGCAAAATATAGGAGAAGTAGATAAATTACTTATCCCTTTCAAACTCTTAAACTTCTCAAACATTAGTTTAACAATTAGCTTATCCACAGTATTGTCAGACTTTTGACATATTAATTCACTTTCCATGATTCTCTCAGATTAGAATTGCCCTAACCTGACCACATCAGAGGCATCTGCATGAATTATGCCTCAATTCTTTCTGTAATAGTGACAAAGCCAAATCAGTTGTTTCCTTAGCTTCAAAAATAACAACATTTCTATTTCAGATATTTAAAACATCTAAATTTTGCTTCAAAATGACCCTATTTATCAATAACATGGTCAATGGAACACTACCACAAGAAGTGTAATTCATTGATTCGATTCATCTTTATGTTTAAATGTTATTTTAAGCGACACTAATGTCACCTAAGATCAACCAGTATGTTTTGATCCGATAAGTAATCCATTGAGCTTACTTGTTTTTCAGTCTCCTTTCTAATATTAAATTTCACTTATCAATTTTTGTTTTTTCAAAAGGAACGAAAATATCAGGAAAAGAAAAAATTTCTTTTATAATTTTTTTATATTATATTAATATTTTTTATATTATATATATTTTTTTTAATATTTATTTATTTTTTATTCTTTAATTTGAATATCTTTTTTTTCTTCTGGACAATCTAATTATAACTTTATTGTAAAATTAAATATTCTGAGAGCTTCTTTGCTATTGAAGGGATAATTCAAGTATGCAATTCGAAAACTTATCAAAAAAATGCAAAGCAAAGGAAAACTAAGAGAGAAGCGAATTAGTTTAATCCAAAGCAAATAATATCAATATAACAATTACTTTCAATGATACTTTAATAAATGGTGACTGATATATCATTATTAACTAAATTTCATTTGAATTATTAGAAATGATCCTATTTCCTTTCAGTTGTGTATCAAAATTCAGCGTAGATATGTTTATCATCTGATGGTGAAAAGAACTTGTTCATTATTCTCCTGGCTAACCGAAGAATCCAAAATTTTCCAAATCAAAATGGGGAACTATTACAGTAGTCCTAACTCCTTCAGTTAGGAAACCGATGTGGAACCCAACAGGGAAGTGATTAATACGGAAGACAATCTTCCAAGGCAAGAAATCGCAGTGGAGACATCTCTTCAGAAGAATAGTCCACAACCACAGCAAGAAACAAGGCATGTCAAGATCAGTGAGTTAGTTAATAGCGTCATTCTCGGCAAAAGAATTGATGAAAAGTGATGTCCATTTGCTCATTACTACATTACTAAACAAATTTAGAAATGTAGAAGTGATTTATCCGTGATGCTAACACTAAAATATAGAAACTCTCCTCCGGAATAAAGAAAATAAAAAAGAACAGCTCACACTAAAACAAAGCTACGCTACTCTC
>JAFIDM010109667.1:10682-20771 GCA_023159025.1 Thereuonema tuberculata | reverse complement strand
CGTTCCAGGAGGCAGTTCGAATGGCGATTTGTACGAATGGCGAATCAAAAGTACTACGACCTCTTGGCATATGCCTAACTTCATCTATAAAATCCACCATAGGTTCAACTATCAATACCAGAGTCAGGCATATTCAGGACAATCCTAAATGTGTAATTTATGCCCTTAATTGCCTTAATGCCCGATGTAGATATATTGGTGAGACACTACAACCTGTTTATAAACGCATTTATCAGCATACTTATGCACTTCGCGTTGATGATCTTAATTACCTAACAGTTAAGCATACGCAGGAAACTGGGCATGTTATCAACTATGCTAATCCAGTGATTCTGGCCCACGAGGCTAATGACCTAATTCGCAAGTGTAAAGAATCTTTATTTATCTTATCAGACCCTAATTGTTACAATGATACAATATCAGTTCGAACAATTTACTGTTATGGATTCAACAGAAAAGAAAAGGATTTAGATTTTCAAGTTTGACCACCCGAATGTTTGTTTTGTTGTGTCTCCCTTTTTTTTTATTTTTTTTTTTATTATTTTTTATTATTATTATTATTATTATTATTATTTTTTTATCCATTTATTTTCAGATGCTGTTTCTCTTCAGATGAAAAAGGATTACTCCCGATTTCAAATAAGGATTGCCTGTTCCTCCTTTCCAATTAGTCTACCAGGTCCCGATGCTCTGACGTCCCTGCGTCATAGTTCCAGATTTCGCCGGAAGATGTCCTTCTAGAAAGTCACCTGATAATGCTGCCATTCATTGATATCCAGTGTATAAATTCCATTGTAATCTGTGATTAATTCACTCGTTAATGGGTAGCGCGCTACCCGAAACATGTTGTATTTTTTAAAGTGCTTAAATGTTTTTTTAATCATTATTATGTGTGTTGGCTTTTTTACTTTATTATCAATTTACTCACACACGTTAAAATTGCAATTAAATAAAATAACAAATTAAAATAACTTGATTAACAATTAAAAATAATTTAATATTTAAAATTAAAATAACTTGATAAACAAATTAAAATAATTTAATATTCAAAATTAAATAACTTGACAAAATGCTAATTTGAAATTTCATCAATCAAATGTGATCGTAGCGGCTCTCGAACAAGAGGACTGACTTCCCAACGTTACATAGAGGAATTACTGAAGGAGCATGTCATGCCATTTGCGGGGTTTATTGGCGAAAACTTTCTGTTTATGCAAGATAATGCCAGATCTCACACCGCAGCAATTGTAAGCCAATACTTACAAGACGTTAATATTCCTGCTCTTAGCCCGATCTCAATCCGATTGAGCTTTTGTGGGATGTGTTAAAGCGAAGAGTTCGGGCAAGAAGTGTGAATCCTACGAGTCTTCAAAAGTTGCAACTCGCAATTCGTGAGAAGTGGGAGGCCATACCCCAAGATTTTATCATCACATTGATAAAATCGATGAAAAATGAAACGAGGGCTGCAATTAAGGCTAGAGGAGGGAATACTGTTATTAATAAGGATTGTTTTATAAATGTTTCTATTGAATTTTGTTTTAATGGTTTTTCTTGTAGGTAGGTTAGAAGATTCCTCCAAAAAGCACTGATGACACGCAATACACAGTTAAATGGTATCATTGGATATGTCATGAAACGATCTATAAATTGATATTATTTTGATTCAAACAAAAATTGTAAATCGCAAGGAAAATAACAAAAAACCTAAAAAAAATGCTCATGTGCGATTTTTCTGCCCTCATGTGTAGTTGTTACATCATTTAAGTTAAAAAATTTTCAATGAAAAAATCCAGTTATTTAATGTTAATGTTTGCATGCCACACAGTAACACGTGTCATATTTTCGCCATCCCTGATCTAGGATGTTCGAATTTATAGTGGGTCATATTTAAAAGTGTTTCATCTAATAGTTGAATGAAAAGTAATACTTTATTAATAGTTCAAAAATATTATTGATATTGAAAAGTTTTTTCAGATGTTTTTCAAAAAATAGAAATTTATTAATAGATTTCCCTTTCATGTGAAGTTATTTTTAAAACTTCATAGCATTTTCTGGGTTATATTCGGTTTCAGATCACCCCTTTTGAACTTGAAAAGAAACCATAAGCTTAAGAATGGGCAACCATCTTTTTGTAATTTCTAAGTCCTGTTGAAGATTACATTTCATTTTTTTATTTTTTCTTTATTTTTGAAACACTGATCCTAATAATACTCCGTCAAGGCCATTGAAGTGGTGTTGCTTTAGTCAGGCATAGTTACCAATTCAATAGGTTTAGTATCCTTCTTTTACCCAGTTGTATTTTATTCTAATTTTAAACTTGCAGTACTGTAATATATCCACGTTGTCATGTGTTATTTTTTTATTATTTTGATACAGTAATGCAATGGTTTCTGTTGCACTTTAATATCAACCAATCATTAAAGGAATCCCAACAAATTTGCAGTTTCTCGATTTATGGATGAAAATTTAGTAATTTCAACTAGTAACTAAGGTCTTAATAGCAAAGAGTGGAAGAATACTTTGTTTTTGCTTCACTAATTGCTATCATTTCAATTGTTAATTTTCACAAATCTGTAACCAAATATAAAAATGTAGATGTGAGACAACTAATGTGAAACAACAAATCTCCTAAAAGTCTTCGAAAATATACAGTGCTAAGTGAAACTGCCAGTAATCATTGTAAAGTAAAAAAAAAAACAGTTAGTCAATCCGTTTTTAAAAGTAAACGTTTTTGTAATCAAAATCTAACAATTTCAAATGTTTTGAAAAATTGAAATAAGATAGCAAGTCCGTCATTCTTATAGTTTTTAAATGCCTTTTTTATTTTAAATATTTTAATCTTTAAGAATTAAAGTACATCAGAAACACTTGGTGTATTAGATTAAATAACTTATCTAAATATTCAAATAGTAAACAGATTTAAAACAATTAAAGTAAGTTTAACAGGCACAATATTGTAAGCCACTGTACATCTCATGGTATCGTTATATTCTAAAAAATCATTACATTCTTTCATGAAATCAAACTGTGCATAATTTAAAATCAATGTTTTTAAAACCACCAAGACAATTATCAATCACCAATTCTTTGGAGAAAGGATCTTATTTTCTTCTTTTTTTTTCAAAAACAAAGCAAAGATGCTTTCATATTTTCAATGGGAATTTTTTAAGGTCAAACTGAAATTCACTTTCATACCAAGGTAAATATTTAACATGATCACTTACTTTTTGTTCAGAGAACTATAAATTTGTTGGTCATTGCAAAGGTTGATGGAAGTACTGTAACAGAAATAACCAGAAGCATTAGCTGTGCCCTTTGCATTACTAACATCTTGTAAAGCAGAAGCAACTAATATAAGAGTTTAACAATTCTGAAATTGAAAGCTGTTAGGGATCCAATGGAAGATAAATCAGCTTCAAATGTAGAAGGTAAGAATAAAGAAAAGGTGAAAACAGTTTCCCTGCAAATGACATCACATCCATTTATTTATTTTGTACTGACAATTTTTGAAAATCAACTTCCAAGTGTCAATCCTCCGAATTTACAGCAATTAAATTACTGGTTTAGACAGTGTGGGTAGAATTCAATAATTTCATGCTTTGTTTTTCACATTCAGTAATTCTGTGTTGGATTTGGAAACAATGGCTTATGTTACAACCTGTATCTATATAGGTTTGTTTTTTTCATATTCACATGACAGACATCAAAAGCAAGCAAACAATGTTTGATTCAATATCTACAATCCGTTGCATTTGTGATTTCCACTTTTTATGAACAATTACAAAAACAATAGTTGCAACCCGTGAAATATTGATATTCAAGAAAGTAAAACAAATTCCACATTTTTGAAATACCGTGAAATTTTTCAAAAACACAAAATTGCAAACTATGGTCTAAGCTCATGTTTTAAAATAAGTAAAATTAGAAAACCTGCTGCATTCGATCTACTTTTTCCTTTGCTAAGAAAGTTTTTTCTTGCCGTGCAAGGGTTTCGAACCGACAACCTCCTTCCTCGCATTTAGGAACTCATTAAAATATTCTCTCTCCGTTCTCTCCACTATGATGACCAACAAACATCCGTACGTTTTTTGCCCATTAATAGTTTGATTTGGTTAGTTTTTACTGCGGAATATTACCAGAAAAAAAATATTTGTTTAATATTTCTGAATATAGCGAAACGTTTTCATTTAAAGTTAACAGATAATACTAATAATTCTTCATATATCAATTGCAACTGGGCACTAATACAGTTTTCGTTTAATGCCATGTTGTTCACTGATAATATACATCTATTTTTTTTAAATAGTACAATGAAACAACTGACATACTTCTCACATAGTTTTGGAATGCGTACATGCTAATACATTACAATTGCCTATAAAATGCTGTTTACATTATGGTCCTATGACATTGGGGTCTTATACAGCTGACACAAGATAGTCATGTTTTTCAATCTTCACCCAAATCATTTACAAGGCTGTCTCTCTTCTGATGTGCAAGATCTTGGATTTTTTTTTTTGGCAGGCGGTTCATTACCATCTGAAAAATAGTCAGGATTTAAATGATGTGAGAGGGGTCCTTTAAAATCAAAAATAGTAGTGTTAATAACATTTAATTTAAGAAATGTACACTTTTTTTAGAACTAACAATAAATTTTTACCTTAAATAATAGACAGCAATTAATTCGACATACCTTAAAACTGCAATTTTTAAATTCGTATAGAATACTGAAATATGAAATGCAATTTCACGAGCAGAAATGCAATTTACTTGCAACTGAGAAAAAGTCAACTTGAATATAAAATTAGCAGCAAGTATTGTTAATGTAAATTTCAAGCACTTACCAACTACATGGCTATATTACAGAACAAAAAATGCCCATTTGACATTAAATGGAAAAAACTCCACTCAAACTAACAAGGAATCACTACAATTCTATACAATTTCTTTAAATTGAAACTGGATTTAATAAAGACAGACCTAAATGAATTTTCTTCTTGAATCAAATCTTACTAGTTTCTGACTAATGTAAACTGCAAGAATCTATCAATTATGAATACTATGCCACCATCTATTAAATGAATTTCTGGAAAGTCCTCTAATTGTCTAAATGTTTGTAATATCACAAGGACGAGTTAAGAACTAAAAAAATATCTGAGTGGTAACAAACATGATATTCGGAAGCAACTTTTTTGTTCTATACACTTGTTTTCTCATCAATTACACAAATTATTTTCAAAATGAATGTAAATTATTATAAACTGTTTAAAAAGCCAGTAATACCTGAGCATCAATAATTTAATATTTTTTTCCATGTTATATTAGTTCAGTTTTAATTGTCATTTGGGATGAAATATTCTTCTGCAAACATCATTGAGAAAAAGTGACAGCTTAAGCAGAAGAAACATCAATTCATTTGAAGCTTCTGTGTTCTGGAACTGAATGGAATTCATAATATAGGAGAAGTAGATAAATTACATATCCTTTTCAAACTCTTAAGCTTCTCAAACATCAGCTTAACCATTAGCTTATCCACAGCATTGTCAGACTTTGACATAATTCCCTTTCCATGATTCTCTCAGATTAGAATTGCCCTAACATGACCACATCAGAGGCATCTGCATGACTTATGCCTTAATTCTTTCTGTAATAGTGACAAAGCCAAATCAGTTGTTTCCTTAGCAGTTTTTGAAGCTAAGTCAGATATTTAAAACATCAAAATTTTGCTTCAAAATGACCTTATTTATTAATAGCATGGTCAATGGAGCACTACCACAAGAAGTTTAATTCATTGATTCGATTCATCTTTTTAAAATGTTATTTCAAGCGACAGTAATGTCACCTAAGACCAACCAATATGTTTTGATCCGATAAGTAATGCATTGAGCTTATTTGTTTTTCAGTCTCCTTTCTAATATTAAATTTCACTTATCCATTTTTGTTTTTGAAAAGGAACGAAAATATCAGGAAAAGAAAAATTCTCAAAGCCAAGCAAAAAACAAAAATTAATTTTTTATTATTATTTATTTTCTTTTTATATCTTTTTTTTTCTTCTGGACAAGCTAATTTTTAACTTTATTAAAAACACAATACTAAGAGAGTTCCTTTGCTATTGAATGGACAATTTAAGTATGCATTTCTAAAAACTGACGAAGCGAATTAGTTTAATCCAAAGCAAATAATATCACTATAACGATTATTTTAAATGATACTATAATAAATGGTGACTTTGATATATCATGAATGTTTATTAACTAAATAGGAAAAACTAAATATTTTAAAAGTATACTTTGAACAAAAGTCTATCTTCAATCTTAAAAATAATCTACATAACTAACCATCTTACATAAAGTTCTATAAATGGTAATATTGAGAATTGAAAGCGCTATCTACTCTACATCCCAGTTTTAGTTAAAGAATGTACAGTATAACCTGTTGATGTAGTGTAGCTACCTAATTAACATTACACATCCAATCATGATGCTCCTGATTTCAATCAAATCAAACGAAAATGTAATGTTAGAATATCCAAAATGAAAACAAATGGGTAGAGTTCTAGTATTACTAGAAGTATAATCATAAATCTTTTGAAAATGTCAGTATCTGTTGATAATAAGCACTGCTATTAATAACTTTAAATTAAGAAATAGTTCAATTAATTATTTTTTCATGGTCTAATTCATAAAATTAAACCAAAACCTATTAACGAAAAGGAGTCTCAGATCTCAGCTGTGCAATTGTATCTTACAATGGAGGTACCCGTGGTCGAACCCTAATTTTAAGATGAAACTTAGCAGATATGTCTATTCGACAAAAAAATATACAATCCTAAAGCTATTCATCGGCTTGGCTTCTTTTTATAGGTGAAATTGACACACATTCATCCAAAGACATTACAAAAACAATTCAAATATTGAACGGATTGTGGATCCTTCGAACGAAGTTAGGCTTAACATCCAATTCTCACTTTTTGAACCCTTTCCTCAAAAATAAATCTTACAAATTTTCTTTTTAATTTTTATAAACAAATTAATCGAGTTACAATAATCTTTACTCTTTGAAAAGTGACATTACAAACACACTTTTAACATTAAATAAACCATTAAAATATTAAGGTAAAGAAGAATCCCGAGATTTCTCTGAATTCCGCAGTCAAATGAATGAAATAAGTGGGAAAAGATTAAACTAACATAAGTTACATTAAATAACATTATATTTCAATAGGAAAACTTTTTTTCATTAAAAAAAAACAAAAATTCAGATCTAAATTAAAACAAAAAGAAAAAACACAAAACACCTTTAGTGTGTGTATTTATTTTTGTAAATATACAACATTTTTAAAAGCAAACCCTAGAATTCTTAACTTAGGGACGGATTGTTGGGTTTTCGAACGACGTTAGGCTTCAACAACCAATTTCCACTTTTTGAACCCATTTCTCAAAAATTAAACATTTTCCTCTTTAGTTAGTTCGTTCTTTTTTTTTCTCTTTCTTTTCATAAATAAATTAAAAGTTATAATACGGTATTCTTTTTCTTCGATATTACAAAAACACTTCAAACATTAAATAAACCATTAAATTATTAAGGTTACCAAGAATCCCGAGAATTCTGTGGACTCCGCAGTTAATTTATTTAAATTGGGAAAAGATGAAACTAACATAAGCAAGTTATAAACATTATATTTCAATAGGAAAACGTTTTTTAGTAAAATTGGTTTAAAAAGAAACGAAATTCAGATCTGAATTTATAAAAAAAAACTACCTTTAGTAGATTGTTTTTTGATGGGTAAAACATTAAAGAAAATAACTTACCTTTAAAAGCAAATCGTAGAATTCTTATCTGAGACAAAATAGGGACGAATTACTGGGTTTTCGAACGAAGTTGTGCTTCACATATCCAATTTCCACTTTTTGATCCATTCTGCGATGAATTGAACCCAAAGTTAATTGGGAGTAAATTGTAAGTTCACGAACAAGTAAAGGTCACGATAGCGTCACCGGTTGCCGGTTCAGACCATGTGCATTCGAAAGATCTTCCATACCTAAGTCAGCAAGATTAGCGGCAGACAGCCAGCGTTACAGAAGTTATGAGGTTAAAGTTAACAGGGTGGCTTATTGGAAATCACTTATAAGTCAGTGCAAGAGGCTCATAAGTAGCCTGCAACCTTAGATAAGGATGAGACAGACACAATAAGCAGATATTGATTGGAAAATAAGCATAAAATTGTTATTGAACGAGAATTTGAAGAAAAACAACTTCGGCTCCAGTTTTTGTGTCTAATCAGAATTATAAATTAATTTGTACATTTGAATTATTAGAAATGATCCTATTTCCTTTCACTTGTGTATCAAAATTCAGCGTAGATATGTTTATCATCTGATGGTGTTCATTATTCTCCTGGCTAATCGAAGAATCCAAAATTTTCCAAATCAAAATGGGGAACTATTTCAGTAGTCCTAACTCCTCCAGTTAGGAAACCGATGTGGAACCCATCAGGGAAGTGATTAATACGGAAGACAATCTTCCAAGGCAAGAAATCGCAGTGAAGATACCTCTTCAGGAGAATAGTTCACAATCACAGCAAGAAACAAGGCATGTCAAGATCAGTGAGTTAGTTAATTGCGTCATTCTCTGCAAAAGAATTGATGAAAAGGCTGAGATTGATGTCCATTTGCTCATTACTACATTACTAAACAAATTTAGAAATGTAGAAGTGATTTATCCGTGATGCTACTACTAAAATACAAAAATTCTTCTCCGGAATAAAGAAAAATGAAAAAGAACAGCTCACACTCAAACAAAGCTACGCTACTCTCGAGGAAACACTTAATTAAAACAATAAGAATAATAGTAACGCTAAAGCACAATGCCAACATGATTCATTATTTAAAATAACATGGAATCTCATTCTTACTGAGTAAGGCCACCTAACTAGCACAAAGGCTCCTACAAAGCAGTTACATCAAGTGGCAATAACAAGTAGTAGTGCAAACAAGGGAAAAGTGGGGGAAAGAGACTTTGTTTTTCTTATTATTTCTTTACTTCATTAGTTACTTATGTTTCTAATTTTTGTTGTTCCATTATTCTCACATTCCTTTCTTTTTAAGCGGCCTCTAGTTATAGCTTGCCTTTAAAACGTAGGGGATCGCTCTTGCAATTATGTTTGCTTGATGTCATACTCTGTAGGGGCCAAATGGTTAGAGATATTAGAATGAAATCTTCACCATTTTGTTTTGCATCAAAAAGTAGGTGACCACGTCCAAAAAATCAGACCTCTAGGACCACTTCCTGACCCCATAAGGCGTTTTCTTTCTTTTAAATGCGTTTTTAGCGGCCCATAGGTTAAAGCTTGCCTGTAAAATATTGTCTTAAATGAAAAACTATTAAGAAAATAGTAGCCTTTAATTTTTCAAACATATTTCATTTTATTTTTATTTAAGATTGTGGAAAAGCAAAGAATGGAATTACATTTCTTTTTTTTTGTTTATAAAATTGTGCATGTTATGGGGCCGCTTTGCTTTTGACACTATCGAAAAGCATTGATATCCTTTTTTCTTTATCTTCTTTTTTTAATATAATACTAATCCATCCCCTGTGTACCGTTTGATCGATATAGATGTTTGAAGAAGAGATATGTTGAGATGGATGTTGGTTGATGTAGATGATCATTTATTAAAATGATTTAATCATTTTAAATCATTTTAATAAATCATTTATTAAAAACACAAATTACGTCAGTAAGCTAAAACAAAATTATAGATTAAATCTTAGAAAATACATGCAATACAAAGTTGAAATTCATTTGTAACTGTAGGAAACTGTGCAACTTAGTTGATCATACAACAATACTACTTCTGCCTGGTAATATACGAGCAAACTTCAATTGCTGTAGTTGTACAAACTCAAGTGCTTTGTAGGTCACCAAACCTCTATTTTTTACAAAATCTTTCAAGTTAGTAGATCATTTAAGTATACTGGAGTTTTAATTGAATTTTTTTTATTTAATGTTAATACAGTGTAACCTCGCTATTCGTACACAATCCGTTCCAGGAGGCAGTTCGAATGGCGATTTGTACGAATGGCGAATCA
>JAFIDM010109667.1:0-10582 GCA_023159025.1 Thereuonema tuberculata | reverse complement strand
GGCGTATGGAAATAATGTAGATACGTTATTTCTAGATGAAAGGAATAAATATATTTAAAGAGAAATTTGTTCTATTCCTTTCATCTAGAAATAACGTATCTACATTATTTCCATACGCCTCCTTAATTGCATGCCGATAATTCAATATATTTAAAGTTGAGAAATCTTTTATATAAAGAGGTGCTTTGGTAATCTTAGCCATGTTTTTAGAAGTGACACACACACATCACGTGACTTTTCCAGCCTCGACCCAGAGACCTTAAACATCCCCATTGCACAGCTGAGATCTGAGACTCCTTTTCGTTAATTGCTTTTGGTTTAATTTTATGAATTGAACCATGAAAAAGTAATTAATTGAACTATTTCTTAATTTAAAAGTTATTAATAGCAGTGCTTATTATCAACAGATATTGACATTTATAAAAGATTTAAGATTATACTTCTAGTAAATCTACTAGTAATCTTATCCATTCTTTTGGACGCGCTGTTGGCGTTGTCGCTAGGACATCGGCCTCTCACCCCTGAGTACCGAGGTTCGGTTCTCATGTGGGTTTCGTGATGGTGGACGATCCGCACTGGGCAGGTTTTCTCGGGGTTCTCCCGTTTCCCCTGCACTTCCCACCATACTTTCTCAGTCTTTCTCTCCATCTGTCCTTACTTCCTGTGGGATAGTACAATAGACCTTCGGTCGCAGTGCTTGGCTTCTCTGCCACCAACATTCACTACATACATACATACATACATATCCATTCTTTTCATTTTGGATATTACAACATTACATTTTCTTTTGATTTGATTGAAATCAGGAGCATCTTGATTGGATGGGTAATGTTAATTAGGTAGCTAAACTACACCAACAGGTTGTACTGTATATACTTTAACTAAAACTGGGATGTAGACTAGATACCGCTTTCTATTCTAAATATTATCATATATGTAATATGGTTAGTTATGTAGATTAATTTTAACTTCTGTTAAGTTTTAAAAATATTTATTTTTTGCTTTTCAGTTAATAAACATTCATGATGTATAAAAGTCACCATTTATTATAGTATCATTTAAAGTAATTGTTATAGTGATAATATTTCCTTTGGATTAAACTAATTCGCTTCTCTCTTAGTTTTCTTTTGCTTTGAATTTTCTTTGGCCAGTTTTAGAAATGCATACTTGAATTGTCTATTCAATAGCAAAGGAATTCTCATAATATTTTATTTCTAATAAATTTAAAAATTTCCTTGTGCAAAAGAAAAGAACAGATATTCAAATTAAAGCATAAAAAGTAAATAAATAATAAAAAATATTAATTTTGGGTTTTTGATTGGCTAAGGAAAATTTTCGTGTTTCTGATATTTTCGTTCCTTTTGAAAAAACAAAAATTGATAAGTGAAATTAAATATTAGAAAGGAGACTGAAAAACAAATCTCAATATATTACTTATCGGATCATGAATTAAACTTCTTGTGGTAATGTTTCATTGACATGCTATTGATAAATCGGATCATTTTGAAGCAAAATTTTGATGTTTTAAATATCTGAAATAGAAATGTTATTATTTTTGAAGCTAAGAAAAACCCTGAGAGCAAAGTCTGACAATGCTGTGGATAAGCTAATGGTTAAGCTGATGTTTGAAGCTTAAGAGTTTGAAAAGGATATGTAATTTATCTACTTCTCCTATATTATGAATTCCATTCAGTTCCAGAACACAGAAGCTTCAAATGAATTGATGTTTCTTTTGCTTAAGCTGTCACTTTTTCTCAATGATGTTTGCAGAAGAATATTTCATCCCAAATGACAATTAAAACTGAACTAATATAACATGGAAAAAAATATTAAATTATTGATGCTCAGGTATTACTGGCTTTTTAACAGTTTATAATAATTTACATTCATTTTGAAAATCATTTGTGTATTTAATGAGAGAACAAGTGTATAGAACAAAAAATTTGCTTCCGAATATCATGTTCGTTACCACTCTGATTTTTTGTTTTTTTTAGTTCTTAACTCGTCCTTGTAATACTAGAAACATTTAGACAACTAGAGCACTTTCCAGAAATTCATTTAATAGATGATGGCATAGTATTCATAATTGATAGATTCTTGTAGTTTACATTAGTCAGAAACTAGTAAGATTTGATTAAGAAAATTCATTTAGGTCTGTCTTTATTAAGTCCAGTTTCAATTTAAAGAAATTGCAGAGAATTCCATGTTAGTTCGAGTGGAGGTTTTACCATTTAATGTCAAATGGCCATTTTTTGTTCTGTAATATAGCCATGTAGTTGGTAAGTTTCTGAAATTTACATAAACATTTTAAGGTATGTCGAAAATTGCTGTCTATTTACTTAAGGTAAAAATTATTGTTAGTTTATAAAAAAAGTGTTTTTTTATTACTTTTTAAATTAAATGTTATTAACACTACTATTTTGGTTTTTTTTAAAGGACCCCTATCACATCATTTAAAACCTGACTATTCTTCAGATAATAATGAACCACCTGCCAAAAAAATAATCAAGATCTTACACATCAGAAGAGAGACAGCCCTGTAAATGATTTGGGTGAAGATTGAAAAACATGACTATCTTGTGTCAGCTGTATAACACCCCAATGCTATAGGACCATAATGGACAGTGGAAACAGCATTTTATAGGCAATTGTAATGAATTAGCATGTATGATTTCCAAAACTATTTGAGAAGTATGTCAGTTGTTTCATTGTGCTATAAAAAAAAAATAGATATATATTATCAGTGAACAACATGGTATTAAACGAAAACTGTATTGTTGCCCCAGTTGCTATATGAAGAATTATTAGTATTTTCTGTTAACTTTAAATGAAAATGTTTTGCTATATTCAGAAATAATAAAAAAAAACTTTTTTTTCTGGTAATATTCCGCCGGAAATCGAATCATACTATTAAAAGGCAAAAAACGTACGGATGTTTGTTTGTCATCGAAGTGGAGAGAGCGGAGAGAGAATATTTTAAAGACCAGCAGTAGTCCAGTGTTTAGTTCCTAAATGCGAAGACGGAGGTACTTGGTTCGAAACCCATGTAAGGCAAGAAAAAAGATGATTGACTTTCTCAGCAATGGAAAAAGCAAGTAGATCGAATGCAGCAGGGTTTATACATTGTATTTCATTTAAGACATGAGCTTAGAACATCGTTTTCAATCTTGTGTTTTTGGAAAATTTCATGGTATTTCAAAAATGTGGAAATTGTTTTACTTCCTTGAATATCAATATTTCACGGGTTGCAACTAGTGTTTTTGTAATTGTTCATAAAAAGTGGAAATCACAAATTCAACGGATTGTTGATATTGAATCAAACATTGTTTGCTTGCTTTTGATGTCTTCCATGTGAATATGAAAAAGAAAATCCTATACAGATACAGGTTGTAACTTAATCAATTGTTTCCAAATCCAGCACGGAATTACTGAATGTGAAAAACAAAGCATGAAATTATTGAATTCTACCCACAATGTCTAAACCAGTAATTTAATTGCTGTAAATTAGAAGGATTGACACTTGGAAGTTGATTTTTAAAAATTGTCAATACAAATAAATAAATCGATGGGATGTTATTTGTAGGTAAACTGTTTTCACCTTTTCTTTATTCTTACCTTCTACATTTGAAGCTGGTTTATCTTCAATTAGATCCCTTACAGCTTTCAATTTCAGAATTGTTAAAACTCATTTGCTTCTGCATTACAAGCTGTCAGTAATGCAAAGGACAGAGCTAATACTGCTCGTTATTTCTGTCCATCAACCTTTGCAATGCCAAACAAATTTCTACTTCTCTGAACAAAAAGTAAGTGATCATGTTAAATATTTAACTTAGTATGAAAGTGAATTTGAGCTTGACCTTAAAAAATTCCCATTGGCAATATGAAAGCATCTTTCCTTTGTTTCTGAAAAAAAAAAAGAAAATAAGATCCGAAAATAAGATCCTTTCTCCAAAGAATTGGTGATTGATAATTGTCTTTGTTGTTTTAAAAACATTGATTTTAAATTATGCACAGTTTGATTTCATGAAAGAATGTAATGATTTTAGAATATAACGATACCATGAGATGTACAGTGGCTTACAATATTGTGCCTGTTAAACTTACTTTAATTGTTTTTAAATCTGTTTTCTATTTAGATAAGTTATTTAATGTAATACACCAAGGATCTATATTAATTCTTAAAGATTAAAATACTTAAAATAAAACCATTTAAAAACTATAAAAATGACGGACTTGCTATCTTATTTCAGTTTTTCAAAACATTTAAAATTCTTAGATTTTGATTACAAAAACACTTACTTTTAAAAACGGATTGACTAACTGTTTTTTTTTTTTACATTACAATGATTACTGGCAGTTTCACATAGCACTGTATATTTTCGAAGACTTTTAGGAGATTTGTTGATTCACATTAGTTGTCTGACATCTACATTTTTATATTCGTTTACAGATTTGTGTAAATTAAAATGTACATAATTAGTTAAGCAAAAACAAAGTATTCTTTCATTCTTTGCTATTAAGACCTTAGTTTCAAGTTGAAATTACTAAAGTTTGCATCTATAAATCGAGAAACTGCAAATTTGTTGGGATTCTTTTAATGATTAGTTGATATTAAAAGTGCAACAGAAACCATTGCATTACTGTACCAGAAAAATTAAAAAAAAACATGTAAACGGGGATATATTACAGTATTGCAAGTTTAAAATTAGAATAAAATACAACTGGGTAAAACAAAGTACTAAGCTTATTAAATTGGTAATTATGCCTGACTAAAGCAACACCACTTCAATGACCTTGACGGAGTATTATTAGGATCACTTGATGGAAGCTTTGACCCCTCAAAGACTAAAATCAAGAAAATAAAAAACAAGAACAAAATGTGGATTCCAAAACCTTGGGCAGCACTCAGGCTACCACAAAAGGTATTTGACCACAAAAGGAAAAGGAAAAAAAAAATAAACAAATAAATAAAAAACCCTCTAATAGGCAAAATAAAAGCAATAATTGAAATAAGAATGCCTTTTGAGTCGAGCTGATACTCTGGGACGGCCGTTTCGAGCTTATTAGGCTCTCCTTAGCCAGAGGTAATCAGCTAGTGCAGGACTCAAAAGGCGTACGAGGGGAGGTATTACGAATACGTGATGGAAGCTTTGACCCCTCAAAGACTAAAATCAAGAAAATAAAAAAAGTTTGAGTCCTGCACTAGCTGATTACCTCTGGCTGAGGAGAGCCTAATAAGCTCGAAACGGCCGTCCCAGAGTATCAGCTCGACTCAAAAGGCATTCTTATTTCAATTATTAGGATCAGTGTTTCAAAAATAAAATAAAAATAAAAAAAAGAAATGCAATCTTTAACAGGACTTAGAAATTACAAAAAGATGGTTGCCCATTCTTAGGCTTATGGTTTCTTTCATATCACCATTTTTGAACATGGAACAATATAGCCCAGAAAATGCTATGAAGTTTTATCAGAAATAGAAAATAACCTCACAAGGTTGGATGAGAGGGAAATCTTTTAATAAATTTATATTTTTTGAAAAACATCTGAAAATCTATTTTTTCAATAGCAATAATATTTTTGAACTATAATTAAAGTATTACTTTTCATTCAACTATTAGATGAAACACTTTTAATTATGACCCACTGTAGATTGGAACATTCTGTAGATTGGGATGGCGAAAATATGACACGTGTCACTGTGTGGCATGCAAATATTACAAAAAATCCAGTTAACTTAAATGATGTAACAACTACACTTGAAGGCAGAAAAATCGAACAGGAGCATTTTTTTACGTTTTTTGTTATTTTCCTTGCGATTTACAATTTCTGTTTGAATCAAAATAAATTTAAAGATCGTTTCATGACATATCCAATGATACCACTTAACTGTGTATTGCGTGTCAGTAGTGCTTTTTGGAGGAATCTTTTAGTCTATAAGAAAAACCATCAAAACAAAATTCAATATAAACATTTATAAAACAATCCTTATTAATAACAGGTATTCCCTCCTCTAGCCTTAATTACATGCCTCATTCCATTTTTCATCGATTTTATCAATGTGATGATAAAATCTTGCGGTATGGCCTCCCACTTCTCATGAATTGCGAGTTGCAGCTTTTCAAGACTCGTAGGATTCACACTTCTTGCCCGAACTCTTCGCTTTAACTCATCCCTCAAATGCTCAATCGGATTGAGATCGGGCTAAGAGCAGACAAATCAATGCCTGGAATATTAACGTCTTGTAAGTATTGGCTTACAATTGCTGCGGTGTGAGATCTGGCATTATCTTGCATAAACAGGAAGTTTCTGCCTATAAACCCCACAAATGGCAGGACATGCTCCTCCAGTACTTCCTCTATGTAACGTTGGGAAGTCAGTCCTCTTGTTCGAGAGCCGCTACTTGGCCCAGTGATGAAAACAATATCAGTTTTCGCTTCTAAAGAAATTCCTCCCCAGAACATGCACGAACCCTCGCCATATAAGATACGTTCGCTGATACAGCATTTAGCGAATCGTTCTGAAGGTCTTCTATAGACTTCCACGTCGATCGTTGCCATGTAGACACATCCTGCATTCTTCTGAGAACAGGACATCCCTCCATTGGGTTAATGTCCAGTTAAAATGTTCTCGAGCAAACTGGAGACGGGCTTCTTGGCTGGCTGGGGTCAGTTTCGGGCCGTTTCGAGCCACTTAGACTTTGATTTTGCCCTAGTTCGATTACAGCAACAAATTGAGCAGCTTCTTCAGGTATGGTATCCATTTTCTTGCGATGAATGAAGGTGTATTTGAGAGTGTTCCTTTCATGGTGAGCGTTGATACGCAAATGATGCGATATTACCTAAAATTAACGCTGTTATTCCTGCGGCAAGGCTAGCAACTAGCGCTACCTGGACGAGCGTTTTCGGGATGTTCTATTATTATTGTCTTGGTTTTGAAGGGACAATAAACCCTAAAGATGTAGCATTGGAAAGGCGACGAAACGATCTTTAAATTGAAATTAGTTTAATTCAAACAAATGTTTCGAAATCGCGAGGAAAATAACAAAAATCGTAAAAAAAATGCACCTGTGCGATTTTCTGCTCTAAAGTCTAGTAACACATTGTAAAAAATAATGTTTGGTGACCTATAAAGGACTTATGTGTAAACATCTGCCTCAATTGAAGTTTGCACATGTAGTAGTAGTATTTTTGTATGATCAACTCAGCTGCACAATTTCCTATAGTTACAAATGAATTTGAACATTGTATTGCAGGTATTTTCTAGAATTTAAACTTTAATTTATACTTCGTTGATGTAATTTCAATCTCCGGAGTGAAGCAATGGTCAGTTGTGGTCTAGAGCTAATTTAAAAAAAAAAAAAAAGAACGAAATAAGATGTGAGTCTAGTCGGTTCGCGATCCTGTCCTAACTATTGTAACCAGTTCGATTTTATCAAATATTTAATGTTTATTAAGCACATTTTGAATGAAATTTCTGTAAAAACCCATTGCTTTTGAAACAAAAACCTGCTTGATGAAAACAAAAACAAGTTACAATAATTCCTGGCTAAAGCAGTTAATTTAGGAAAGGCTGACATCAGCGAAAAGCATTGGTAGTTATTTTTTTTTTAATACATTGGTAAGCACTGAATGCTATAATTTCGATTTAAAAACTGGGATTTCATTTAAATTATTTTCAGCTTTTAAAAATTTACTTACCAGTTTTTACGACGGAAAAAGAATCAAAATATAAAATAAAGATCAAGACAAGAAGGACAACAAACTTCTAATACTCGTTATTCTTTATATAAAAAAATAGTCAAAAGTAGTATTATATACTCCTAAGTAGGATTGTCATTTTCTTTCAATACAATTTTTTTATGTAACGTTTCAATTGAGTACTACCTAACTGAAGAATTAAGTTTAATCGGAATTGTAAATTCTACTATCAGTTGTCATTTATTTATATTGGGTAATTAAAAAAAAAATGAACAGTATGAATTTAAAATACTTTGGTTTAAAATTTGTAATTGCATAAAAGAAAAAAAATTCTATTAAAATGAATTAATTTTATTACAATTCCAAATTTTGCAGTAAGAAAATAGTAGAAATCAGATTTCTAATAAGAGATGATTCGCTAAAATTGGTACTAGGTAATTGATTAAAGTATTATTATTGTTTATTTATAGAGTTGATCCCATATATTTTATCATTATTGTCGGAAGTCAAACTAAATGTAAGTTAGTAACTACAATCCGTTCCCAAGATAATTCGTAAGGCTTACATTGATAAATTAAAAAAAAAATACTTCGTACATTTAGAAGAGATTATACCATATAGATTCTGTTTGGAATAGAATTTTGTAAAGAATGAAGGATGTTGCTTGAATTAAACAAAAAATGGATTTCATTTCAATTAAAAGGAGTAGGTCTATTTCAGGATAGAAAATTATATATGAACAATCTTTCATGGAAATATCACAGGAAAATGTAAATACGAACACCAATTATTATTTTTCCAAAACTCCTTTTAATACTGATACGTCATCCTAAGGTGAGAAAGGTTCGGATCTATCTTCATTGCAGGAATTCTCAGGAGAGTCTGAAAGATCCTCATGAGTTATATCTAATGTTCAATAGTACCTAAATTTCAGGTTCAAATTCTTTTTCTGGAAATTATAAATGACTTATGATAGATACGTTGACATTCCTCCTTCTGGGAAGAGATCACCACAAGCTCGAAAGGGTCTCAGCTTAAAACTCAAAAAAAGCATTTGTCTTAAAAATGAATTACTTACTTTGGCCTGTAATTAAAGAAAGAAAAATAGATAAACAATAAATATCTTTTTTTTTTTAATAGGAGAAATAAATTACGTTTTACGACTCATGATTTCATCGATGTAATGATTCATATGCTCTTTAACATTTTCATAATGAAAAGGCTTCTATCATCATTCAAATAAATACATAAGAACAAATTAATTATGTTTTGCAAATGCTGTTTCAACTTTACAAAATTTGATCATTTTATTTTAAAGTAAAAATTACATAATTTTTTTTATCAGTCTAGCAATTAAAAGAAAAAATAAATAAATTATAAAAACATCAATGTGTTAAAGTTAAAGCTTTTTTTAAAAAAAAATATTATTTTGCGTTAACAAAAATTGAAATTGGAGTATTTTGTTAAAGAATAAATGAAAATAAAGTGGTAAAATCCCACCCTGAATTTTAGACGAAGCTCGTCTTAGTTTTATAACTTCTTCATCTACAATTACATATGGAAAGTGTTTTAGTAATTCAAATAACTCCAGATAAATTCAGTGTACAGTTATTATGTTATTACATTTTAATAAAGACTTTATAACAGTTTTAATAGGAAATTTAGAATGAGAATAATTGATATCTCAGCAAATTTTAGAATATTTGATTTTTTTTTTTTTTTTTTTTTTTAGAAATTATTATTTTTATTTAATTCCATATTATTTTATTTTTGTGATAATGAGAAACATTGTTTGAACACTGTCAGTCTTGCAACACAAAGCAACACCAAAACTTAGCTGTTCTTTTTGTTTTCTTATCCAGTTTTCAATTATGTCAGTTATGAGTAATTCAGGGAATTTACCGATGATAGATTCCCTAATGTTTGCAGTTCGATTCCGCCCCAAATCAAGGGTATGAAGATAAAGACTGATCATTTTTCAGTTAATTTTTAAATACTGTGTCATGCTGTATATGAAAACTTTAAACGTTTTATTTACATAATTTTCGATCTGGAAGAATTTTGTTTGGCGATTCTGTTATAGGCTGCATTCAGCTGAGAGCCTGAACTTTCGCGGGGCCCGGTTCCAAAATTTTCGGGGCCAAAAGAAAAACGCATTTCTATGAACTTCTAAATTTTATAAAAATAAAAGACACACACGTATAATATACACCGAGTATATTGTAAATATTACAGAATCTTTCTCGCCTTTCTCGCCGCAAAACCTTGAATTACTTCATCAAAACGGACCGATTTCGTGGACCGTGGGCGATGCGTATTGGACGGCATGACGGTATTTGCTTGATTAGGACCTTTTCACAAGACGCGACCTTGACCGCGAGATCGGTCTTTATTACATAGAGATTTTAGTGGAGACGCAATTTTCATATTAGACGCGATTTTCGTTGCGGCTAGGTCATTTCTATTTATTTTCGTTGCGGCTAGGTCATTTCTATTTATTTTCGTTGCGGCTAGGTAATTTCTATTTATTTTTGCTATGAGAAATGTTGAAAAACATGATTACAACGAAACTACTTTAAAGAATGAGGACTTTAACACAGAGAAATTCATATTAGAAGTTCGTGAATATTTATGAGCAAAGAACATTTTTTTTTTTCAAATGGATTTTAATAGAATTAATAAAAGTTTATTTCTATAAAGAAATGCTTCAAAACAAATTTATTTTTGAAAACGGACAGCATCCAATGAATCTGCGTGATATTTAGAAAGCCTTTAATGGAAACGTTTTTTTTTTTATTAATCTTTCTTTAACGTGCGGAATGAACTATCTAAGAACATAATTGACACGCACAATTTACGCAAAGGATTCGCACCCCGAGCTGTCA
>JAFIDM010109666.1:0-35857 GCA_023159025.1 Thereuonema tuberculata | reverse complement strand
TCAACAGAAAAAAGTTATTCATTTTTTTAAATGGTATGTAACTTACAATACTTTAATATATTGAATAAAATGACGCAATACTGTATTTTAATTGTATATTTATTTATATGACAAATACATCCGATTATTTCACTTCGCCGGTTTACTTACAGTTTCTGCAAGAAGAATTACCGACATTGCTTGAAGATGTTTCTGCTGGAACGCGACGCCGGATGTACTTCCAACATTATGGGGCAACGCCACATTTTTCAAATAATGTTTCCACCTATTTAAATCACCAATTCCCAAATAAATGGATCGGTCGTAGAGGTCTTATACACTGCCCAGGTCACCAGACCATACGCCGATGGATTTTTGCATATGGGGCTGGATGAAGGAAAAGGTTTACGCTGTCAAAGTAAACTCCCGTGAGGCGCTACTTGCCCATATTAATGCATTTACGCAATTAAATAACAGCCCTGCTGAACTACGAAAAGCAACAAGATCAATCGTTAAACGTGCAGAAAAGTGCATTGAGGTTGATGAAAACATTTTTGAGAATTTACTGTAATTTTATTGATTAGGTGTAAAATAATGTTTTTCAGTTCAATTTACTTTGCACTGTTCTCCACACAACAGTTCATTTAATCGAACATCTATTAACTTTCTGTGTACTGTATTTGTACCGTTTTGTTCAGAAATAAATGTTCTACAAATTTTGTTAAACACTTTTGTGTATTTAACCTACTGTACCAACGTTATTGTACGTCAAACGGAAAAACGGTTGTTTCGCGATCCCTCTGTTGTATGTTCCAAGTGGGATACGCTTACAAACACAGGGAGATACAGTTCTGAGACATGTTCCATTCGATTATTCAGGTCAACAACCATATGAAACCACTGATTTCGCCCCTTAATTTACCTTCCCAGACTTCCAGCAAGTCTTCGTTTCACCCAGGGTACTAAATTGTGGGCGAAATCTTTCGCTAGCCGTAATTCGCTACCGAAGCACCTGTGTTTATATAACTTTGTTTCTTTAATTTTACATGTAGAATGAGCTCTCGAAGTTTCTGCATATCTTCGTGAATCACCCTGTATAAAAAGATAAAATGAACTGCACATAACAAAACTTAGCATTTCATTAGGCATCAGAAGATTATTTGTTTTTCTGTTTTTGTTTTTAAGGAAAGTAAGCTTTAAATGCTTTAAGAACTTCTCGTCTTTGTTTTGATTCGTTCGTAAAAATACATAAAAAATAGGAGGCAAAGGCTTAACAGAGAAAATCGTTGTGTAAGGGGGCGTCCTTTAATTATGTGAGGTGTTTTTTAAAAATTTGGATCCCCCACTCCCCTTGGTGAGACTTGGTAAGATGTAGTGGGACCCCCCCTCCCCCTCACGTGAGATTTGCTCTATTAGTTTTAAGTAATTAAATTTATTTGATATGTTCAAGTATTTTGCTTCATTGCACTAAATACCTAAAGGTTACTGATGTCTTCTATGAAATTCATTTTTTCTGTGAAATAAGAGGAGAAAAATGATACTACGTTGAAGGTGCACTATAATGAATTTAATTAAATTTAATAAAAGTAAAAAAAAAATAGGCTGTGACACCACCTTTTCTAATTCTTTACTCACTCCATGGGCATTCATGTGCTTCCTCTATTGTAATGATTGAACACATGACGTCCATGTCTTTTGGTAGTACAGAAAGACATCCCTATTGCAGCCACTCCAGCCGTTCTAAAATTATTGATTTTTTTTTTTTAAAGTAAAGTAAAACTTGCTTCTTTAATGAGTTTTGTAACATTTACATTTCCTGGTTCATGGAAATGAACATTTTTTTTTTGAAAGCCTAATGTATTTACTTTACAATGACACCATTATCATTAAAATCTGTACAATATTTTCCAAATGAATGTGATCTGAACGTAAACGTAGCAAAATGCAGTCTGAACGGAAACCACGAGTTGCGCGCCGTACTCCCCTATAAAATCCCACGTGGACTGATATTTCTTATCAGTCACTTATCAGGCGTTCATCTGTACACATCTCTTCAAGTTTAATTCTTGTTTTCACAAATCCTGGATACTATGCCAGAAGACACCGCACAAGTTATTGCTTTGTTGCAAGCAAGCCACAGTCTACGAGCAGTCGCTCGTCAACTAAACTTGAGCCAATCTGCTGTCTCAAGATTATTCAGAAGGTTCAGGAAACTGGTACCTTCCCTCGGAGACCAGATATTGGACGGCGCCGATGCACATCTGAGAGGGACGATCGCTTTATCGTTTCAACTTCACTGCGAAATCGCCATCTCACGGGCATCGATCTGCAACAGGAGTTGAGACAAGTTCGTGGAATAGCTGTTAGTCAATGGACAGTCAGAAGACGCCTGAAGGAAGCCAACCTCACTCCAAGACGGCCCGCTAGAGGCCCAAAATTGACCGTAAGTCACCGCACAGCACGACTCGAATTTGCTCGGGAACATGTCAATTGGAGCATCGAGCAATAGCGGTCCGTCCTATTCACTGATGAGAGCAGAATGTGTCTCCATGGAAATGATAGGAGAGGCCGGGTCTACCGGCGTCCAAAGAGTGATTTTCACAGTGCTGTTTTGCTGAAACAGTCTCGTACGGCGGCGGTTCCTGCCTGATGTGGCCAGGCATATCTCTTGAGGGAAAAACAGATCTTGTTTTCATACCTAGTGGAGGCCGGAGGGGGGGTCTGATTGCTCGAAGATATATTAAGGACATTCTCCTGGATCATGTTGTGTCCTACTCAGAATATATCGGGGAAGACTTCATGTTGGTGCATGACAATGCCCGGTGTCATTCAGCACGTACCACTCGGCAATTCATGGAGGAGGTTGGTCTCGAGACGGTGGAGTGGCCAGCCCTCAGTCCCGACATGAATCCGATTGAGCATTTGTGGGACGAGCTCAAACGGAGGGTCCGAGCTAGAAATTCGGCACCGTCTCATATCAACGACCTTAAGATTGCGCTGGAGGAGGAGTGGAATGGGATCCCCAAGACTTTGTCAAAACCTTAATAGAGTCTATGAGGAACCGCATCCAAGCCGTCGTACAGGCAAGGGGAGGCAATACCAAGTATTGATTAATAAAAGTTTCCTCGTTTTGCTTGAATTTTTTGTTATAATTTAATTTTAAGTATCTACAATTTTTTTTCCTAAGCATGCATTTTGCTTGCATTTTCATTCAAAATGCATTATAAAACAAAATATTGTACAGATTTTAATGATAATGGTGACATTGTAAAGTAAAAACATTAGGCTTCAAAAAAAATGTTTTTTGAAAATCGGATAAGCCATTTAAAAAACATACGTCTTTTTGTGCGCTCTGAAGGAGTGAGTCGATTTAGTTGCACGGGAGTGTTGTTAAGAGTTAACATTTTCTTTATCTTATTGTCATATATTTTATAATCAAATGTTAAAATCAGGAGTTAAACAAGTTGCAATTTAACTTGTCAATTCCGCTTTACTCTTCGAAAGCAGTTTTTTTTTTAACGAAGCTTAATTGTAGCGATTGATTTTAATTAATCATTTTAAAATTGAAAGTTGGTAGTTAACTTTAATGACACTTCAATGTCGAATAAGTGACTAAATAATAAATCATTACACAACTGTCAAACATTGCAATCTTTTTTAATCTCTACAAAAGTAGAAATTATATATAATTTTCTAATATATTATATATAATATATAATAAATCTTAATTATTTATATATAGTACAAACGAAAATATTAACAAAACATCAATAAAGATAGGATTTCCTTAGTTATCTGAAAACAATATAGAGTCAATCCATATGAAATCAACCAATAAAAAAATAATTTGTTGCTGACATATTTTATTTTATTTTAATAGTACATTTTCTGTAAATATATACATTTGGGAGTATAAAACGATTTTTTTAATAAATTTATTATTATTACTTTGGCTTTTATCGGCCATTTTGTACGTGAGGGTCGACCGTTTTTTGCGTTTTCAGAGGTTAGCGATAAGTTAAATAACTATTTTGTTTATTAAGATATCAACTTGAAATAAAAATCATCTTATTCTAAATAAAACCATCTACATATCCTTTATTAACACATTTAATAAACTAAATAAATAATAAAAAAAACATTTTTTTTTACTAAAGGAGCATTTTTTTTAATATATCTTCAGTCAAATGTTTTTGAAAGTGCACAGTCGCGGTCCTATGGTCCAAATAGTCACTTATAACAGAAAGGCTTCTGTGGCTGATTTTACCATCATGCAGCTCATACAAGGGTGCAAGGTAACTTGAGGGTTACTCCAATTATAGTAGCTCTGGATTTCAATTACAGTTTACACATTTTGTACATATAGGCCTAGAATAGATTAGATTATTAGGTGTTTTTTTAAGTGTTTTAACACTAGGAGTCTGCACCAATGTGCGTCGTACTATGTATTTTTGCTTTTTTCTTTAATTAAAAAAAATACTTCTGATTAAAACACAATGATGAAATTTCATGTGGTTATTACCAGATACTAGAAGAGTATTTTTTGAAAATTTCAGATTTTTTGATTCAGTCCATATTTGAGATATGCCTGTTTGAAAATCGGAATTTTGAACAAATTGCGATATTTGAAGACCTGTAAAGCCTAAAGGTGGCATTTAAAAGTTATCAAATTTTTTTAAGTCTTCTTCTCTATTATACTTTTAAGGGGAAAAAACGTTTAAAGTGTGTTTTAATCCCTTCTTGGAAAAAAAATTCCCTAAATCTTCAATTTATTCTAATCGACAATACATTTTTCTAGTTAAGTTTTTAGGTTATTTCCTTACAACTTAACACATTTTTGGTCATAACATGATTTGTAGATGGCTTTATTTAGAATAAGATGGTTTTTATTTCAAGTTGATATCTGAATAAACAAAAAAGTTATTTAACTTATCGCTAACCTTTGAAAACACGACCTCAAGTACAAAAAAAGGTCGACCCTCATGTACAAAATGGCCGATAAAAGCTAAAGTAATAATAATATTTTTTAAAAAAAATCGTTTTGTACTCCCAAATGTTTATATAAACAGAAAATGTACTATCAAAAATAAAATAGAATATGTCAGCAACACCCATTGGTTTATTTCGTATGGATTGATCCTATACTAACTACGAGTTGTAAATAATTACAATATCTCGTTAGTCTACGATATATCATCATATTTTTATACTACAGACATTATTAAAATATTTTTAGGTTCAGATCCAGCTTCAAGTTCAGGAAATCCAAGTTCATCTATGGGAAATTCAAATCAAAGGACTCATCTTATTAGGACTCATCAGCCAGCCACACTCCACCGAATGACAGACCCAGAAGGTGCGAGGGGTTAGCTTTCCCGGGACTCGCTCAAAAATCCTAATCAAAAATTAAATAAAAAACAAAAAACAACTACTATTTTTTCCTTGTCCTGCAATCTGCTAGGCGCAAAAGGAATTTAAATGTGGCTTTAAATAAAGCCCAAAAGTTATATATTTAAAAAGAAAAGAAATTTAACGTGCCCAATGATTCAAAGAATTAAGAACACATAATACAAAATATTATACCGTAATACTAGATTAGATTAATTGAACCTAATAATTAAATGATTAGATTCATGCCTAGTGGGTGGCATGACTGCCGAGCACGTCGAGCTGGAAGATCTTTTGTACTATCCCACGGAAAGAAGGACAGACGGAGAGAAAGACTGAGAAAGGATGGTGTGAGAAATGCAGGGGAAACGGGAGAACCCCGAGAAAACCTGCCCAGTGCGGATCGCCACCATCAACGAAACCCACATGAGAACCGAACCAGGGACTCAGAGGTGAGAGGCCAGTGTCTTAGCGACATGGCCAGCCGCGCGGCCTATCATAATACTAAAAACTACATAGTCTTGAACCCATGTTGCATACCCAACTCGAGTTGGCCAACTAGAAGTTGGTCTGAATTAGCAATCACAGGGCAGCGTTGGAACACGTCAGTCATGACGTCACGCCCATGGAAAGAAATGGCGTCTTAAACGATGTTCACCGATTCGAGTCGAAGACATGCGAGTACACAATGAATATCAGAGTATTGCGAGTTTCTTTCATGCATAAATAAAGTTTATACTGAAATGCATTAATTGCATGCAGGAAAATTTATCAGAGAGGTTTCAAAACCTCGATTTTTTCGGATTTTCCACAGCTGCTGGGGGAAACGCATTGATTATTGGATTGCTGCTATCACGGCCGACTTCATTTGTGAATTGGATGGTGTTCGGGGCTGACAAATAGTTGGCCATCTAAGTTGGTGCAAAATCGGATGGTGTTCGCGGGGCTTTAGATAAGACTGACTTTGTTAATCTTTTGCTTTTAATGAAGTATAGGTTTATGTACTCTACCTTTAAATGCTTATTTTATAAGTGCTTTGTTGAATAGCCACTTAATGTCATGTACTATTATGCCTTTATGATTTTTTATTAGGTGTATACACAAATAGTTGTTTTTTACTATTCTTTGTTCATTGTTATGCACATTTTTTACTGGGTTCAAGACTATGTAGTTTTTAGTATTATGATAGGCCGCGCGGCTGGCTATGTCGCTAAGACACTGGCCTCTCACCTCTGAGTCCCTGGTTCGGTTCTCATGTGGGTTTCATTGATGGTGGCGATCCGCACTGGGCAGGTTTTCCCGGGGTTCTCCCGTTTCCCCTGCATTTCTCACACCATCCTTTCTCAGTCTTTCTCTCCGTCTGTCCTTCTTTCCGTGGGATAGTACAAAAGATCTTCCAGGTCGACGTGCTCGGCAGTCATGCCACCCACTAGGCATGAATCTAATCATTTAATTATTAGGTTCAATTAATCTAATCTAGCATTACGGTACAATATTTTGTATTATGTGTTCTTAATTCTTTGAATCATTGGGCACGTTAAATTTCTTTTCTTTTTAAATATATAACTTTTGGGCTTTATTTAAAGCCATATTTAAATTCCTTTTGCGCCTAGCAGATTGCAGGACAAGGAAAAAATAGTAGTTGTTTTTTGTTTTTTATTTAATTTTTGATTAGGATTTCTTCGGGGGGAGTTCCCGCTATCGGGAGCGAGTCCCGGGAAAGCTAACCCCTCGCACCTTCTGGGTCTGTCATTCGGTGGAGTGTAGCTGGCTGATGAGTCCTAATAAGGACGAAATGGTCCATCCCAGTCTCTTCCTTGGATTTTTCTCCCTTCCTACACTTTTTCCTTAGTGAATGGAAACACACTAAGAAACAGCACAGTTATATTTAAGTCGTAAAATATAAAAATAAAGCGAAATAAACAGTCAGTGAAAATTATTAATTAATTGAAATCATTCTATACGAAAACCAACAATCATTAATGAAAACGAAGTAATAACAAAGTCAGTCTTACATGGCAGGAAAAAAAAAGTTGTAAAACTAAGGATAGATGAAGTGAATGTCAAACATAATATAAGAATGTTAGTCTTTTTCACTTTCTTCTCTTAAACTAACCAAGGTTTTCTAAGACTGAGGTCTCTCATGTCCTTTGTTCTATTCTGATTGTTCCAACTCATTAGGGACAATTACATGTAGACCGGGGCTTGCCCTTATTTTTGAGGATCCCCGTTAATCATGAGGTCTTAAGTGTTCCAAGCACTAGAACTTGGATTATAAAACACTTGGATTATGAAAATAAATGAAAAAGCAAGAGGATTTTATTATATGAAAATAAATAAATAAATAATAATATAAAGCTGCATTCACTTTGGAAATAGAGAGAAATTTTAGTTTAAACTCTACTTAAAATACTTTACCTATTAGGTCTGAGTAGTTGATTAAATGTGAGATCGATAAATCTTAGGTAAAATAATTTTACTAAGAATCTTCCATTCTTTATTGTACTTGATTTCCGTTAAGTTTCTTTTTGTCTTAAGAAATATGAACATTTTTGTTAAAAACTTATTTAACGTATTTCTTAGAATCAAACTTTTTTTTTAGGCCTACATACTTTAAAGAAAGACACAGAAACACAAAATATAAACCAGATAACACATTGAATCTATCCATAATAGATCTCTTTCTCAAATGTGAACTTTGTAGGAATCAATATATTATGGTTTACAGTGTATTTGTTTATATTTATTTTATAACTAATCTTTTTTTATCGTTATTCGATTGTAAATTTTAAATCAGTTAAAATGGTAAGAAAATCTAAATAGTCTTTCATTTATTTGAATCTTATTTTTAATAATACAAATCTTTATTTTGGGAAGTAGAATTCTCTGTGACATCTCCAGAAACTAAACTAAAAATAAAGTATATATTAAAAATAAAATAAAGAAAATTGATGTGCTGTCCTCAAACAGCCTCATACGCAATTAAAATAAAAAAAAGCGTCTAAAAATGCATTAATACATTAAAAACGGGTGAGACAGTGTTTACAAGTGTCATCCCAAAACATCTGTTTCTCTCTTAATTGGCCCTTATCAGTTCGAAGTAGTGACTGTAAGCACACTAATAGCCAAGTGCACCAAACTTCAATTAACTTTGATGGCTGCAGTTTGGACGTAGCTAAAATTAGTGGGGGTGCTGCTGCAGAAAAATTTTAGCCTTTGCTTTAAAATTGTGTGAATTTATTCAGAAACTTGATAAATTTCTTTTTATAGATGTTTGTTTCCTTTAACACAATTTTAAAACATAGACTAAAATTTTTATGCAGCAGCACCCCCCCACTAATTTTAGCTACGTCCAAGTTTAATGCACCCGTCACAGTTAATTGAAGTTTGGTGCACTTGGCCATGAGTCTTTTATTTTATGTGAGAAGATTTTACGTGCATTAATTATAACACAAAAAAACGTAAAAACTGTAGAATGCACAAATTCGCTTGCTTTCACGCCTTGAGCCATCATCGACGGCAATCTGGGACAGCCGTTTCATCCTTATTAGGACTCATCAGCCAGATTCAGCCTCGATGATCAAGCTTAGAACACGTAAAAGCCTATTAATCCTTCTCCTCGGAAGCACTCGGAAGTGGGACCCCGTAAAAGTCTAGTTTAGTTTGAATTTAGTTTTCTGGAGGTGTTACGCTTAATCCTACTTCCATTTATTTCACCTGTGTATTGAGACATTGGGCGTTTACATTGACTACTCCCAACTGATGATCGTTCAATTTAGAGAGAAACAACTGTTTTGGGATGTCACTTGTAAACACTGTCTCACCCTTTTTAAAACCTTTTTTTTCAATATTTTTTTTTGAATTAGTTTTAACTAACTATTTAATAAGTTTTTGATTTCCGTTTTACGTAATTTTTTAGTAATTTAAATTAATGATTTAATTTCGTTTTTAAAATATTAATGAAATCACGTCCATTCAAATACAAAGGCAAAACTGTCAGTTATTTTGTGTTGATTCATTAATTCTTTTAATTAATGATCACCAGAAAGAAACCCGTTACTCATTCTACCGTGGGCTGGGTGAATCCTTGGACCCTCCTGAAGAAGAATTTACTTATTACTTGGCTACCGGATCTACTAGATATTAGTAATATCATCGTAGATAATCATGGAGAAAAACATGTTTTTTTTTTTCTCAGTATTTGTCACATCAATCAAAATTACAATTAAAAAGAAAGAAAAAAAAAAACAACAAAAAAAGAAGCAGATGTTTTTTTCAGAGAATCAGATCACCTGATGTTTTAAAATTTCACAAAGCGTTTTCGTGGCTCAGCAAGCAGCATTTTTCGTCGATCTGTCCCCTGAATAGTGATAGCTACGTAGTGTATTCGTATAATAGCTGAATAATGTTTTACAAAAACTTTGCTAATATTCAGATTTTTCTTTTAATTTTATTGTTCTTTCAACCATTATATAACGCACAAAATTCAGATTTAGTTCTAAGTTTTGGTAAAGGAGGAATAGTAGTCGGACGTAAGGGAATCAGTGGAAAGGGTCTGTCATTCTGCACTTGGTTACAAATGGAAGGAAATGATTTGCTTTTTTACTTTTCTTCAATGTCTACATCAAAATCCAGGTCATATCTGGAAAGTTTTGTACATTTTGAGACACAAAAGTTAATGGGAGCTGCTGCTCTCGGTCGCGATAAAGCATACACTGTTGCCACTGACTCCAATGTGAAAAAAGAAGATTGGTCTCATATTTGTACGACTAAAGATCAATCCGAAATCAATTTCTATTTCAATGGTTATCCTGTGCAAAATTATACTCAAAGAGACAAATTTGATGAAGACAACTCTGACGAGATAAACGTGGGATTTGAAAGGTATACCTTGTGTTCCACAAGTATTCCACAAGGCTTACAGAAGTAAGTTGAAGTGAACATATAATGTAAAACTTAACAAAAAGAAAAATAATCGTTAACTACTACAACAAAGAGAAAAGGGTAAAAAGAAAGGGAAATTATATTTGACTACAACAAGAGCAATACCAAAGAACAAAGACAATGGCACAGTACGTTAACTTAACAAATATATACAAATATATACAATTATATACAATTATCAAGCATAACGCCTAAATATTTCATTTGTTTAACCTCCTCAATAGGATCAGAACCAAGGGAAAGCTGAATTTTGAAATCATTTCTTGATTTTTTGTGGACCATCATCACTTTACTTTTGGCAGAGTTAAATTTTAACTTGAACAAGTTGCACCAATCGAACACATAATTAAGGATTTCCTGTGCTTTAAAACATGCAGTAGGAAGATCCTTATGTTGAATAACTAAAAGCAAATCGTCAGCGAAGGCAATTTTGAAACAACACTCAAACTGTGACAAATTACAAAGCAAGTCATTCATAATAAGATTCCAGAGAAAAGGTCCAGAAATAGATCCCTGCGGACAACCCTTTTCCAAGGAAAATTCTCTGGTAATATTTCCAAGAGTAAAAAGTGCAGAACGTTCAGTCAAAAGATCTTTTAATAAATTTAGTAAATTTTTTGGAATATTAGACTTCCTGAGTAAGTGAATAATTCCCGGCCACCAAGCATTATCAAATGCACCTTGAATATCCAAGAAAACCATAATGGTGAAATAGCCTTTCTGTTTACCTTTATTAACAATGTCACACAGTCGGACTAGCGCATCCTCAGTAGATTTCTGAGGGGTGAAATCATACTGATCCTCATGCAAGACTTTTTTATGCCTCAAATGCCAATTTAATCTATTTATCAACAGCCTCTCAAGGCACTTACTGAGGCAAGGAAGTAGACTAATACATCTAATATTGTCGAGAAGCTGTGTCCCGAGTCCACATTTTTCGGAATGGGAATTATCTTTGCTATTTTCCATAGGTTCGGAAAGATACCCAACTCTAAGCATTTGTTAAAAATCCTGGGCAACACTGTGGGACTAGTATCATGAAAAACCTTTATCATCTCATTTGTGATCTTATCTGGACCCGGCATTTTGTTTGCCTTCAGCCTCTTCACCACATTATCTACTTCAGCTTGTACAAAGGGAGGATCACCCGCATTGTCACACAAGTTCTCCATCTCAGCACGAATAAGCCTATGAGGTATATCATCGTTACTCGCATCATCCTTGGGGAAGGATTTTTGAATAATTGCATCAATGGTCTCACCAAAGGAGGAAGTAACATGCCCCGAAGGCAACTCAATTCCAGATATCTCAAATCTTTTTGTGAAATTCGTTTTAATCCCAGATTTAAAGATCTTCTGCCAAACATTCTGCACCGTAATTTCAGATAAGAAAGCCTTCCATGAATTTAATTTACTCTCCTCCAGCTTCAGATTGTAGGCTTTTCTAATTTCAAAATATTTATTTTTATAAATATCTCTTAATATTTGATTTTTAGACCTTTGGAATCTCCTCCTGGCTGCATTTAACTGCTTGCGCAAATAAAAGATTTCCTTTGTCCACCAAGTAACCCCCTGCTTTTTTACATTATAATATGGAATAGAATTTTTAGCGGCTTTAATAAAAAGATTTTGTAACTCTGCAATCATTAACTGCAAGTCGTAATTTCCCTGAAAAAGTTGAGTAAACTCTCTAATATCTTTCTCGCAACATTTCCTGAATTTATTCCAATTAGCTCGTCTAATGTTAAATAAATCTGGCTCACAAACCTCGGTTTTCTTAAGTGGAAGAAAGGAAATCTCATAAGTAATCATTCTGTGATCGGACAACGAGTCACAATCAGGAATGGACCAGTTTCGTACATAGCGTAGAATATCAGTTCCAACAACAGTAACGTCAATATAGCTACTACCCTGAGCTCCACAAAAGGTAGGCCCACAGTCATCGTTCACAGAAATCAAATTCCAAGTACTTAAGAATTCAGTTAATTTAATGCCCCTAGAGTCAGTAATTGGACTGAACCATACCTCTGATTTACAATTGGAGTCCATACCCCAGATAAGTCTTTTAGTATTTTTACGTTCCAAAATCTGAGAAATCTTATGTAAATCAATATCAATATTCACAGATGGTTCAAAATAATAAGAAAGTAAAACAAGTTCAAAGTCCCCAATCGAAATATCTGCAGCTACCATATTGTAATCAGAGTATTTTTGGTCCAAAAACGTAGTTACGGTACTTGAGCGCACAATAATAGCAGCCTTAATCGTCTCCAAGCCACGACCAAAGAACAACCTGTAGTGGCCCGGAAACCCCGGGAGTTGCCCCCTAAAGCAGTAAGGCTCCTGAATTAAGGCTATATCAAAGTCACCATCTTCCATATTTAAGATGAGTTGCTGAGTTGCAGTTTTAGACTTGTGCAAATTCAACTGAACAATTTTTAAAATCCCGTGTGATGTGCAGTTAAATAGGTCAGTCATAAGAAATTCTGGATGATATTAATTTCTTCATGTATGTATGACTGGGACAACTATCATGAAAAGGCTTATGATTTACATCCAACTTCCTAGCTTCATTTTTAATCTTTTTCTTAAACCTTATGCAATTTATACATACCTGCACATCATTCTTCACACAGTTCGTGCTAGTATGCTCTTCAGAGCACTTGAAGCAGGTTAATTTATTAATACAGTCACTGGAGCGATGCCCATAACCAAGACAATTGAAACACCTATTTATGACTGTAAAGTCTTCTACTTTGCACATACTCCAATCAATTTTAATGGAATTTAAAGATAACATGTTTTTTCGTATGGTGGGCAGAGGCGGATTTACACTTTTGCCGCCTATGGGCTATGCCAGATTTGCCGCCCTACCTCCTGATCCTCTTGTCTAAATATATCACTAGTAAACTATACTGATGTTTCTGTTTAGTTTTGAGCTAAGGTACTGATAATTTACAACTCGTCTATTCGTTAGAATTTACTTACTCAGAGTATGAAAAAAAAAATATATATATAGGCCCATAATGAGCATTCCTTTCTTTAAGTACACATTCTTAAACTATATTGTAAACAGTTGTTTAACTGAAAATTAAATATCAAAGTTAATTTAAATAATTGGAATATATTTCGTACATAACAGTCGCAGAAGATATGTATTAGAAAGTAAATACAGGTATAACGTCACTGTCAGACAGGCCCCCGCCGCCTCCCACGCCTTAGCAATCTAATGCAGGGTATACCCCCTTCCTTTTCAAACCTACGGCCACAGTCATTACTCATCCGATTTCCAGGGATATACACTCAAAGCCAAAAATACACTCTGTTCCCATATACTGTATAGACACATCAAAAGCCAGGAGATGTCTGTTTCTTTTAATATGACACTTAATATTTTTGAATATTAATATTATTGAATAGTACAGGATTTTAGTTTTTTTCCTATTTTTTTTTTGCCGCTCCCTAAAGTTGCCGCCTTGGGCTGCAGCCCTTTTAGCCCTCGTGTAAATACTCCTCTGATGGTGGGATGAACCTCTATGACAACATGCCTCCTAAATTGGAAACTCTTCAAAGTAAAGCGTACCTTTGATTCTTTCCACAGTTCCTCAGACGACATTACCTCTGGATTTTGCTGAGAAACAATGTCAAGCAGTTCTTCGTTCCCAATATCATTTGACACATTTCTCAGCACAAGAGTGGGGTTTTTTCCTCTTCAAAAAAGCAGAAGTCAATCCAGTCGAACCCTTGTGAATGACTTCGTGAAGTCTTTGCCTTTCGTCCTTCGATGCACACTTAACAAGCACTTTGTTATTGGCAATATTCTTCATATTATTTATCCCTAATTTATTCTGAGTGGGGTTTATCTCTGCCCTGATGAGCTTTTTAACCTCTTCAGAAGAGCAGTTTTTGGCGCTGACCACAATACAGGAATCGGCCGTGCTTCCGAAAGTCACCAATAGGTGGCGCTACCACCTGTGCATATGTCCGCTTCCCAAGAAAATCTACTAAACTTTCTTTACATGCTTCCCTGAAGCTCGCAGACTTCAAACGCTCAAAATTCTTAATGATCAGGACTCTTAACTCACTCAGAGCGTTCCTTGCATCTTCACGTAACTGTTGATTCATGTTGCACTTTGATATCAACGCCGACTCGAGTTGTCCGCAACATCTTTCATACGCCTCATAGAACTCTTCTCCTTCACAATCCGCCATGTTAGATGCCTCCACCATAATTATTATTTGAAAACTAAAATCAGCAAATGAAAAGTGAGGCATCATTTGTATTTTAAAAAAGAAAGTAATTTGAAATTTGTAAAAAAATAAGTTTGCATTTTTGAAAATGTATGTCCAATTTAAATCCCATAAATTAATCATAAGTAGACTTTTCAAAAATGCTATTATTCCTTACAATTACCAAACTTATAAAATAAAATAATTGTACTTATGGCTTTGTAGAATCTCAATTTGCATATACAGGGTGAGTTTTTAAAAGTAGCCCCGAGACAGTTCAGCATCTATATTTATATCTATGCTAATCATCTTCGAGAAAGTTGAATCACCCTGTATTTTGTACGTAATAAAGAAGATTAAAAGAAAGAAACCGACTTAGGTGGCTTGATGAAGTGGAACGCGATTTTAAAGAGCTCCAGTTACGAGGATGGAGGAGAAAGGCTCAAGTTAGAAAAGAGTGGGCTCATATTGTTAAGGAGGCCAAGGCCCTATTGTCCTCAAAATGAAAGATGACCGGCGGAAGTTTGAACTGCGCAGCACTTCCGGTAGCTGATCAATTATGTTTTCCTGTCACAATGGACGCCCGTCGTCTGTTTTCACTGAGAAAGACATGTTTATAACGCCAAACTAAAACTTCTCTCGACTATTTAGCGTTATTTCAATACCAGTTGCTAACAATAAGTATTTATATAAATAAATAAATATATATTATTTATAAATACAATGCTCTTTTGCAAAGTAACAAGCCTTTACCGTAATGGCGACGTCCTGTGATAAACTCATACGGAAGTGCCTGACCAGAGTAATCGATGATACATGCGCAGATCTCACAAAAACAGGGCGGCCATCATTCACTGGGAGGACTTTACATGGGCTATAGTGCCATGGAGTTAGATATTAATAACGTTAACTATTTTATCTGTCACAATACCTTGATTTTTTTTAATTATATTTATTATATTTGGCAATCTTTTCACCGGTTTTCATAACTAATTCAGTAATATTGTTTTTATTCTAGCATTTATATTATAAAAATAACAAAGTATTATAATTGTATAAAAATAGTATTTCAGATATATTTTCTTTAATGACCAAAATTATAAAATATCCTCAGTACCTATATAGAGATTCAATTAAGAATCTCGGAGGATAGAACTACAATTTAAATTTATAATAACTTCATAATAAAAAAAATAGGCCGTTTTTGCGGGTATTTAGATGATTTAGTGAAGGATGTTATTATCATTTTCATTCCCCATTACAGATCCTCAATGTCTGAAAACGATGAACGAACTCAGTGCGATTAAATTAACATTTAGTTTCCATTTCCTGAAGCGCATTCGCTATTTTAATCAACAAAGAATTCTATACTTGTTTAGTTTCTTTATACCTGCTTTATTTACTTTATTTACTTTGTTTATAAGTTTAACTACTTAGGTTTCCTTTTTACTTAGCGTTTCTAGAGTATTAATCAATTTTCAAACATTTAATATTGTAATATTAATTCCATCAACATAATGGAATGTGAGTATAACTATTAATCAGATGTCTATTAACAAACTCAGCTATCTAAAACTTTTTAGCTATTAAAAAATACAGTTAAAGATTAGCTCCTAATTATACTCACAGATAGAAAAATAAGCTAAAAGAAAAACATTTTTTTTTTTTAAATTGAAAACAAAAAAGCTCAAAATAGTATATCCAATCTGTCTCATTACTCAGCATTTTTTAAATTCATCAAGGATCTAATAGTTAATTCATTGTTAATTCATTGTTAATAGTTAAAACATTGACATCAAGTCGTAGCCTGTATTGTAAAACGTTTTCTTGAAATTAATGAAAATTTTTAATTTTCGTTTCAATATTATAAATAAGCGTATTAAATTAAAAGTATTAATATAATTATTAAAGATTTAGGATTTTCTTATTTTCCTTTTATGTAGGATTTTTATAAATTTTTTATATTTTTGCAATTACTTAGCATTACGGAATTTCCTAAGTAGACCATTACACAGTGACTAGGATAAAATGGTTATTCTATTAATACTTTTGAATAACAATGAAACTGTATTCATTAAGAACACGAAACCTGAGTAATTTTGAACAATGCCAAAAAAAGGCACTATTGCCATTTTATAATAATAGCATTTTATTTATTTTAATATTATTTTATGGCAAATTTAATAATATTTACGTAATATTTAATATAATGTTATTATAATAAAATATCTTATTATAAAGAGAATAACGCTAAAAATACTTTTAGTTTTTAAAAAATAAATATTTAAAAAAAAAAAAAAATTCTTTTCTTTATTGTTAAAGCTTTGGATTTGCGTAACTGTCAGTCCATCCCAGGCGATATTCTCTCTTGGGCCAATATAATAGAAAATTCTCCAGACTTGAAGTTTGATCGTGCTGACATAGTGCAGAAACCTGCTCCTTGTTCAGGTGAACCGATAAAACAACCAGGTAATCATTTAACTAAAACATCCCGTTAAAAAATGAATTTTTTTCCCGGTTGCCTCTTTCAATTTTTAAATGATTTTGACTAAACCATAATGTGTTATCATAATTATTTTTGCTTAGCAAAATAATAATAATAAAAAACTCCTTTACGCCATAAACGGGTTTCCTAAAGCTACAATAATATAAAGGGGTTCATTTTTATGTTGTGAATGTGGGTGACAGCTTTGCGGCCGGAAGTACTAACTCTCAGAAGTTTAACGACAGATGGAGAGAGAGACAGAAAGCAAGGTAGGAGAAGTGCAGGGGAAATGGGAGAACCTCGAGAAATTAAGGACACAACAAAACTTTAGGTTTCAGAGGATTATTTATTTTTCTGTTTTTGTTTTTAAGGAAAGTAGGCTTTAAGTGCTTTAAGAAATCTTGTCTTTATTTTGATTCCTTCATAATAATACATAGAAAGTATCAGGCAAAGGCTTAACAGAGAAAATCGTTGTATAATCCCACAAACTGTTTGACCACATTCGTTTTACAAGCATCGAAACATATATTCACTATACTTCACTATATATTTGTTACTTTTTAGGCTTCTGCAAGACGCCTTATATCCCTGGTTCGTCTGTCTGTGAACACACATTCCACAATGCTTCGCAACGGCTTCTGTTAGCTCAGTTGTAGGTGGCCTAAATGCTGAATGTTCAAGGTGTCCTGTTAGCGCAGTTGGTTAGAGCGTCATGGTAATATTGCGAAGGTCGTGGGTTCGATCTCATCAGCATTATTTTTTTCTCCCTATTTTAAATCTTTTCACAGTTTCTCAACTTAAGTTTTTTTTTTTTTTTTTTTAATCATTCTTAGGAATTCAGTGTTAAGAATGATTTGCGTTAAGAATGACGATTATTCCATATAAATAGGATGAGGTTGCAAAGATAAATAGCATACTGGCATGAGCCTTTTCTAAACCACCCTAGCGCAATCTATTCTCAAGTAAAGATGACTCATAAGCCGTTGCGAAGCACTGTGATTGGTTTACTAATTACTATCTCTACTTTGTTTTTTTAATCTTTCAGATAAACTTTTAAATAAGTTAATTGTATAAAAGATTCTTTCCACTCCAAAGAACTTATTTCAATATGTTATTTGAACTTCCGATAACTCTTTATAAATGCAAATTATAGATAAATGGTTTGATTTCATTTTATGGTTGAATCTAAGAATATATTTTCAAATATATTTCATAGATGGATCTTCAATTGGTTGATTTTTATTTACTGAATTCTTTAAAAAGTTCAATCATTCACACACTGAATTTTCTTCAGTTTCATAAATAAAGAGTTCCAGATTATATTAGATAAAATGTGGATTACCAAACACGAACTGAATAGGAACAAATAATGAGAGAAAGAAATTATAAAAGAAATTGGTTTCTATTTCGAAAACCTATATCTTCATTATTTTGTATTTCCATCACAGTCTATTGGAAATCTTAGTAGATCATACCATAGGATGTGCAAGATTTTCTCTCGAATGTTCTAAAATCGTTGAACTCTGTGATCCAACAGTGATCAAAGTTCGATTTCTATTTTTGAATCTCATCTTTGATTCTGTCCTGAGAACATTTGTTTTAGTTTCCATAACAGGAGTGTATGAAAGGAAAGTACTGGATTTGTAAATTTATTGTTTAAATAATTACTTTGAATAACTATAATTAATTTGATTTCAATATGATTACGATAATTGCAGGTTTTTACTGTTGTGTTATTTTATTTAGCTTCAATAACAGTAAGCTTCCATCTATTAAATGAGGTTTCTTTCACTCTTTAAAATTAAAGGAGATTTTATTTTACTTTCATTTTGGCCCTTCAAATTGTTCGTGTTCATTTAATATTTTTATTCACTGATTCTCTAACAAAAGATTAGCTTAATTGTAGCAATTGATTTTAATTAACAATTTTAAAATATAACCTGATAGCTAACTTTAATGACACTTTAATGTCGAATAAGTGACTAAATAATAAGTCATTACACAACTGTCAAACACCGAAATCTTTTTTAATCTCAACAAAAGTTTAATTTCTTCTATCTTTTTTTTTTAATGAAAAAAAATACGGATTTCAATTAGAATAAATTAGGGTATTCTTTTCTGTCTGTATTTAATGTATGTAAAGTATTCATGTCTGTATTTAATTTACTTCCAATGTAGTCTAAACAATAAACAATTAAATCCATCGATAAATTCATAAGAAATTAGGTTTGAAATTAGAATAGATTATAATAGGTACTAAAGAAATTAGTTACATCGCAAAAAAATGTTAACAAAACGTTAATAAGGATAGGATTTCCTTTCTTATCTGAAAACAAGATACAAATTCGAGTTGTAAATAATTACAATATTTCATTAGTCTACGATATATCATGATATTTCTACATTATAGACTTTATATATTCACAGATTCAGATCCAGCTTAAATGGCCTAAATGGCCTAAATTTACAACCAAAAAAAAATTGTTTTTATTTCAACTAAAAAAAAAAAAAAAAATTATTTATTAAGGAATAAAACATAATTCATGGTAACATAAAGAGGAAATTGCTGTAATCAAAGTTGTACAAAAGCAATCAAATATTCGAATTAAAAGATCAAATTAAATTAAATAAAAAAACTTTAGCTTCTCATTACACTCTTCTCAACCGAAGAATACTTCCATCATGGCGAAGTGCAGCTTCCTCTATTTATTTGAAGATCCTTCAATTGTAATCAAGTTTAATTAAGAAATATAAGTTATTTGCCACTGTATCTATGTATGTGGGTTCGGTAGGCGAAGTATTAAAGCGTTCGGCTGCTAGTTGGAGGAGGCAGGTTCTATCCAATCCTCAGCGGAGGGAGGAGATTTTTCCACGCTCCATCCTCCTTCAAACGGGTCGTAGGATCTACACAGCTCTCTGTAGAATGGGTACGGGAATTCTCTCCTGAGTTTTATCACCCCACCTTTTCTCCAGTTGGCCACAAAACGTTGTAACCCTTTGGGATCAACATTTTTTTTTTCTTTTCTATATAATTTTTCCAGATTAGAATTTTATTTTAGACTAATTACTTTGAAAATGCTATTTTAAATTTCGTTTATTTATATATAATATAATAAAATAAAGATAGAATTGTTTTCATAAAGCTTTCGCATTAAAAAGATAAAATTTAAATTTTTAAAAAAAAATACAATTTCTGAATAAAAAGAATTAAGAATAATTCACTCATTACGAAGTGAAGCTTCTTCTATTTATTAGTAAGATATTAAATTCAAATTTTAAATAGTTTTAATTAAGAAATATGCTTATCATTTGTTTCTCATTTATCATTTTTTTAAATATTAAAAATATTATATAATTTGGGTGTTTAGTAATTAAAGAATTTTTCAAATATTTTTTAATTTTTAGAGTAAAAAAAAGTATTTTTGTGGTAGAGAGTAAATTTTTTTCGATACGGGGTATTAACTAAATCATTAACCGTATGCGATAGGATTCGTAACCCTAATACCTTGATGTATTCTGGAACTTTACTTTGGTCCTTAATCAGGGCGAATAAACTTTACCTGTTTACTGTAAACTGCTACACGCCATAAAGTTATAACCTTCTTGGTTGTTCTTCTGAGCCCTAAAATAACCCTGATTGAATAACTAATGCTTAACTACTAGAGTAAATAAATACTTTTACACTCAACGTTAAATCAATAACAATTTATTTACAAAATGATGAATCAGTTCCTTTATATACATACAAATTCTTCTTCTGTTATTCTTATTTTTCCATTAACACTTGTATGGTATCAGCCTGAATATTAACTAACAGTTCTTTGTATTAATATTCGCTTTATTAAAAGTTCGTTTACACTTGACCTTTCTTCTAAAATGCAAAACTTTACTTTAAACTTTTAATACTATCCTTGGACGTCTTCAAGTTCTAAACTAAATTCTGTAACGTTTAACAAAGTTCTCGGAAAAGAATTCGCTTGATCCTTTTACCTATCTATACTTTACATTAATAAGATTTCACCTTTTATTAATGAACGTACTTTATCATTAAACTTAGTCCGTATTATCTTGACTAAATCTTCTACTTATAAAAGCTTTATCATCTTGATAAATCCTAGCGCTTTGCTAGCTAAGAACTTTCTATGAATCTTTAATCTTTAGTTTTGCTTGCTTGATTAATCTTTTAACAAATTACTTTAAAGCTTGGACTAGACTTTATCTTTCTTAAATTCTTGATTAATCTTTAAACGCCGTTAAATACAATCAGGAATAGGCATTTCGATTCTTCCGAAAAAATATCTTTCTGCTGAATTAAAATGAAAATAAATTGACTTACATTATTTTCATCTTTGAAGATTTATCGTAATCAGAACATCCTTCCATAAGCCTAATCTCGTCGTAAGTTGCATTGCCTAGCGATAATAAAACAACTCCTGAAAAAATATCACAAATTGAGATTAGTTCCTTTGGCATATGAAGGTTGAAAATCCTATTTCAACTCTCGATAAATTCCTTGCATTAATTCGATACACAAATCCTTTTCTTTTGATCGAATAAAATTTCCAAAGATTCCATCGTTGATTCCTGAACCTTAAGAGAACCAACGAAATGCATCTATTCATGGTGAAATCAGAACTGCAACTCTTCATGGCGAAATCAGAACAGCATCTGTTCAGTCATGGCGGCCTCCATTACAATGACACACAGTTCCTCTGATCGCGAGTTTTCAATTATTGCTTTGAACAATTGGTCTGAAGTCAAGATTCTTTGGCTTTTGCCGTGAGCTTTTGGCTTGCGATTGTTGTAGCATTTGGATTCCTTCGATGCAATTTGTTCCTTCTGATAATTGCTTATTTAAATTATATTTACACAACAATTTTAAAATTAGATATCAAGCACAGGCACAAGCCTTCCTTTTGTGCCTGCCCGAGTGCAGGACAAGGAACTTTTGTTTTTTACATCTTGTTTAATTTTTGGTTAGGATTTCTTCGGTGGGAGATCCCATTCTCGGATGCGAGAACCGGGATACTAACACATCGCGCACTTTCTGAGTTGTCATCGGAGGAGTTTAGCTGGCTGATGAGTCCTAATAAGGACGAAACGGTCCGTCCCAGTCTCTTCTCGGTGAAAACTCAAGGTGCGAATCCTTCCTTTTGCTTTGTGCCTATGCTTATCTAATTTTGAATTATTTGGGCACGTTAAACTTCTTTTCTTTAAAAAGTATTTTAGTTCACAATATAGCAGATCCAGATATTTTTTTTTAGGTTTGGGATATATTTGTAAAAAAAGCAAGATATTTTCATATCTATTATAAGCATCATGTATTTTCCAACCTATTGTACTAATAACTTGTACTATTAACTTTATTAAAATTTTACTTGCTTTAAATTTAATTTTTTTTTGTTTGTTTTTCCTTTGTTGTCAACAGTAGTTTGAATTTCCAGTAAATTACTATTAAATTCTTTAATGATGTCATCAAAATTATTTACACGCAATTTTATCCAATATTACCCTTTCACCTCTGTATTGAGACCTTGGGTGTTTACAATAGCCAATTTAGGAAGAAACAGCTGTTTTGGGATATCTCATCCCTTCTAAGCACTGTATCACCCCTTTTTAAAACTTTTTTTTTTTTTTTTTTTCAATTTTTATAATTACTTTTAACTAGCTATTTAGTTTTTTAATTGCGTTTTACATATTTTTTTAGTAATTTTAAATTAAGGATTTTAATTTGGTTTTTAAATTTTTTTAACGGAATCACTTGCATTCAGATACAAAGGCAAAGATATCAGTTATTTTGTGTTGATTCATTAATTCTTTTAATGAATGTTCACTAGAAAGAAACCCGTGACTCATTCTACCGTGGGCTGGGTGAATCCTAGGACCCTCCTGGAGGAGAATTTACTTATTACTTGGCTACGGGATCAACTAGATGTTAGTAATATCATCGCAAATAATCGAAGCAACATGGGAGAAAAACATATTTTTTATTTTTTACATTTGTCACATCAATCAAAATTAAAATTAAATAGAAGAAAAAAAAAAAAAAATTTTTTTCCAGAGAATGAGATCACCTGATGTTTTTAAAATTACAAAGAAGCGTCTTCGTGGCTTTTGGGAAGTAGAATTCACTGTGACATCTCCAGAAACTAAACTAAAAACAAAATACACATTAAAAGTAAAATAAAGAAAATTCATGTGCTGTCCTCAAACAGCCTCATACGCAATTAAAATAAAAAAAAAAGCGTCTAAAAATGCATTAACACATTAAAAGGAGTGAGACAGTGTTTTCAAGTGTCATCCCAAAACATCTGTTTCTCTCTTAATTGGCGCTCATCAGTTGGAAGTAGTCACTGTAAGCACACAAGTCCTTTGTTTTATGTGAGAAGATTTTACGTGCATTAATTGTAACACAAAACACGTAAAAACCATAGAATGCACAAATTTGTTTGCTTTCGCGCCTTGAGCCATCATCGACGGCAGTCTGGGACAGCCGTTTCATCCTTATTAGGACTCATCAGCCAGATTTAGCCTCGATGATCAAGCTCAGAACACGTGAAAGCCTAGGGATCTTTCTCCCGCACTTGGAAGTGGGACTCCGCAAAAGTTTAGTTTAGTTTGAATTTAATTTTCCGAAGCTGTTACACTTCCATTTATATTCATCTCTGTATTGGGACCTTGGGTGCTTACAGTGAATAGTCCCATCTGATGATCGTTCAATTTAGAGAGAAACAGCTGTTTGGAATGTCACTTATAAACACTAATCTCACCCCTTTTTAAAACCTTTTTATTCATTTTTTGTCAATATTTTTTTAATTATTTTTAACTAATCTATTTAATAAGTTTTTTATTTGCGTATTACGTAATTCTTTAGTAATTTTAATATAATGATTTCAAATGGTTTTTAAAATTTATTTAATGAAATCATCTACATTCAGATACAAAGGCATAGATTTCAGTTATTTTATGTCCATTAATTGTTTTTAACTAAAGTTCACTAGAAAGAAACCCGTGACTCATTCTACCGTGGGCTAGGTGAGCCCTAGGACCCTCCTGGAGGAGAATTTACTTATTACTTGGCTACGGGATCTACTTGATGTTAGTAATATCATCGTAAATAATCGAAGCAGCATGGGAAAAACCTTTTATTTTTATATTTTTAAAGCCAATCAAAATTAAAATATAAAGAAGGAAAAAAATCAACAACAAAAAAGCAGATGTTATTTTCAGAGAATCAGGTCACCTGATGTTTTTAAAATTTCACAAAGCGGTTTCGTGGCTCAGAAAGCATCATTTTTCGTCTCTCTGTCCCGCTGAATAGTGATAGTTACAAATTATAATGGCTGAACAATATACAATGTTTTTCAAAAGCATTGCTAATATTCCGATTTCTCTTTTAATTTTATTGTTCTTTCAACCATTATACAACGCACAAAATTCAGATTTAGTTCTAAGTGTTGGGAAAGCAGGAAAAGTAATCGTACGTAAGGAAGTCAGTGGAAAGGGCGTATCATTCTGCACTTGGTTACAAATGGAAGGATTAGAATTTGATTACTTTTCTTTGTTCTCTACAACTAAATCCAGATTCTATCTGACAGGTTTTGTAAATGTTAAGGATCAATTGTTAATGGCACATGCTTCTGGTGAAGAAGGTCTAACATTTACGGATGCCATTGACTGTAATGTGAAAAAGGCAGATTGGTTTCATATTTGTACGACTAAAGATCAATCCTCAATCAATTTTTATTTCAATGGTTATCCTCTGCAAAATTATACAAAAAGAGATAAATTTGATGAAGACAACTCTGAAGAGATAGACGTGAATATTGGGGATGTTTCTGGAACTGGTGGGACCAATAACTTTTACCAATCTAAATTTTACGACCGAGTGATAACAGAAAAGGAAGGTAAGAATCTAAATTCTATGTTGTTTTATTATTATTGTATTATGACGTTTACCCTTCTTATAATTAATACTAAAGCCCTTATAATAATTATAATAATAAATGTAGATTTGTTGAAACAGCGATATGCCTAACTGTATTAAAAATATAATAGAAACAAAGAAATTTTGAAGATGTTAGCACACCTTCAGTTCTGATTGTTGGTTATAGGTTTCATTTGCTTAATTTGTTTCAATCAATATATATTCAGAACGTGAACACCGTCTTCTTCATAAAAGTACTGTAATAGCCAAAATTTTAATTCCATTAAAATAATAGAATCAATTTGAAATGTTTGAGACCATGTTTGAAATCTAATACAATGTAAATTTCCATCATGAAAACATTACTTCGATTAGAAATATTCTGTTTATTTCTAATCAAAGTAACATTTTCATTCTAAAAATTTGCATTGGTCATTTTTTATTTTCATAATTTATATCATTGAGTTTGAATCACTACGTTGGATTTATTTAGTTTTATTTATTAGATTAAATAAATCTAAAGAAATATCTCAGAGCTACTAATCGTAAAGGATAGATTTAGAACTCTGTAATGTACAGTTTTTATAAAAAATATTAGTCCAAATTCAAAAAGTTTCTCATAATGTACAAACCTACATTCAGCAAAAAAATCAGTTTCTTATAGTTCGAGAAAATTGTGGATTATAGTTATAGCAATTTAGAAAAAAAAAATAATTTCTAAGTTACAGGGTATAGTAATTATATTATTGTAGAAATAAAAATAATTGATTTATTTTAAAATACTTAGAAATTTTTAAAATATTATGATCTGAAATTCAAAAACATACTTCAAAAAATCGTTGAATTTAAGAAGATAACGGTTAAGACATTTGAATAAAATCCAACATCTTCACAGTAGATACCGATATTTCGTTTTATTTCTAAAACTTTTTCAAGGTTCAGCTTGTAGAGCAAAACAAATTAAAAAAAATAACATAACGTAACATAACGAAAATGAACGTGCTTCGAAACATCTGATCCCAATTCCCTCCCCATAAAATGAATCAGAAAGGCGATTTCCTTTTGTTTTGTGTATTCTTGTGCTGCTCTTGTTTTCTTTGCTTTTAAGAAATTTTCCACAGCACGTTAAATGTTTTGTTTATCTTGTAAAATTCTTTTAATTTCATATTATTCATCAATGCTTTTCTGTACATGAATAAAGACATTTCATTTAAAGACTTGTTCTTGTTAAAACAAACAATATTTTAAGTTTTACGTCTAATCACCGTACATCTACCAAAAAAAGTATAATTAAAGGTCACTTGAAAAGAATTACGAATTATTCTGAGGACATGAATCTTTGGAAGTACAAAATTCAAAATCTAAAAGAGAGGCTAATTACGAATGAATATCCTATTAGTTTTATTGAAAAAACTTTCAGGAATAGATATAAAATTAGTAATAAATTAATTAATAATAACAATAAGAATGATTTTCTAAATGTTTAGCTTTACCCATAGGTATTAAAATCAACAAAGAAGTGAAAGAACTATGCAAGGGTAATAATTTAAATTTAGTTTTTTACAAGAGCAACATGTTATTCAAGAAGAAGAGAAGGAATAATGATGATATATTGTATAGTACGGGATTAGTTTACGCTTTGCAATGTAGAGATTGCCAGGAACGTACATTGGAAGCACGGGCAGGACGGTGGAAGAAAGAGCGCTAGAACATGTACATGCTTTTAATAATAAGACTAAGAACATTTCAGACTGGGCAGACCATTGTTTGCTAAAACGGCACAACCCAGACCCATTCGTAAAGATTGTTCATAACGTACAAGATTAACAGAAGAGATTCATGTTAGAATCTTGCCTCATCAATTGTTGCGTTTGTTTTAACAAGAACAAGTCTTTAAAAGTAAAGGAAATGTCTTTATCCATGTACAGAAAGGCATTGATGAACTTGCTTTGTTTATACATGATTTTCAGTATTATATTGTTTGGTGAGAGGAAGATTTCACTTTCCATTTTTTATAGTCATGTTATTTTATTTTTAATTTCTTTTGCTCTACAAGCTGAACCTTGAAAAAGTTTTGGAAATAAAACGAAATATCGGTATCTACTGTATAAAATATTGGTACTTTACTGCACATATTTGCATTCTGTTTTGTTTTGTAAATGTAATTGCATTCACATGGTTTTTGTGTGTTATTTCGGAAACTATGCATGACATCTAAACATAGAATACACAATAATACTATCTCATATGTACAGGGTGATACCTTGGGGTCGGGTACAGAATGACCGTGTTATATATCACAATTTCGCATATATCTTACAAACTATGCTGTTCTCGGACAAACTGCAAGAGACAACAATGTTTCTAAATCCAAATACTTGAGGGCTACTTAGTTAGATTCCTATCCAACTACAAACTTCTCTCTTCTCCGCCACTGGAAGAATCACTTCACTGCTAGCGGCCACTGAAGACTATTCGTCTCACTGTACTCTTCTTGGCTGCAGAGGGAATCCTTACGACTAGTTGCAAATGCCTCTATGACTCTCAGCCACCAACTGAATGTCGAACTTGACTCTGCACCCCTATTTAAGGCTGCCTGACTCCTCTTCCTCATTTCTCGAACTGTCAATAGGGAGGCAGGGTCAGACTAGTCGATTCTCTAGGAGGAAGGTTGGCCTATTCCACCGGTAACAATATCTTATAATTATTATTGTTATAATAATTAAAAATATTTTTTTTTCTATTTTTAAAAAAAAAAATTCTTTTCTTTATTTTTAAAGCTATGGATTTGAGTAACTGTCAGTCCATCCCAGGCGATCTTCTCTCCTGGGCGAAAATAACAGAAAAATCGCAAGACATAACGTTTCAAGATCCAGCTGATATAGTGCAAAAACCTGTTCCTTGTCCAAATCCTCCAAAACTTCAACGAATCGACTGTAAAACAGGTGAACCGATCCAACAACCAGGTAATTATTTAACTAAAATATCTCGTTGAAAAATGATTTTTGTTCCCGTTGCTTCGTTCAATTTTTAAATGATTTTGACGAAGCGATAATGTGTTATCATAATTATTATTGCTTAGCAAAATAATAATAATAAAAACTCCTTTACGCCAAAAACGGTTTTTTTTTTCCTAAAGATACAATAATATGGAGGGGTTCATTTTGACAAAAAAAATTGATTGGAATGGAAGAAGAAAGAATTTTAAGTCTTCTAATAAAATACAGAATAACAATTTTAAATGAAGTATGTAAGAAACTAAGGTCATAGTCCTGTAGACACTGTACAATTGAAGTTCAGTGATATATATTATGTTTATGTAGTGAATGTGGTTGACAGCACTGCAACCGGAAGTCTATTGTATTTTAACCCTCAGAAGTATAACGATAGATGGGGAAAAAGACTGAGGAAGTATGATGGGAGAAGCGCAGTGGAAATGGGAGAACCCAGAGAAAACCTGCCCAGCGCAGATCGTCCACCATCATGAAATATTAAAACCCATATTAGAACCTAACCCCGATACTCAGAGGTGAGAGAGGCCAATGTCTTAGTGACAACGCTATCCGCGCGGCCTCCAATGATCTAAGTATATTCTACGCTACTGATGCAATTTCAGAATAGTGTTATATTCACAAGAACATCAAATGCTGAGTTTTAGTGGGTAGCATATTTATAAATCCACTCCTGTCCAATTCACTTATTCAAAAACCAACTTTGAAATATACCCAATTATTTCATTACGCATATTGTTTATTTTAATAAACAAAATATAGTTAATGCGTAAATCAACTTTCGAATATCCTCAGGGTAAGATTGCAAAATCAATCGGTCAGGGAAAAAAAAAAACAAAAAAAACACTCCACAATACTAAGCAGGGCACGGATTCTACCTAGAGCTGCGATGAAGTAGTTTTTGGTGTTTTAAGCAAAATAGATTTGAGAAAATTCGATTCTATACATATTCACTTTTTTTATATTGACGAAGCGGAACTCTCATTTATTTAAATCATCTATTATACTGATAGTTTAGTGAGGAGCCGAAAGTTAGTTTTGCCCCCCATTCAGGAAAGTTGAGAGGCAACTCGCCCCCCCCCCCCCTTCCCCCCCGCTCCGACATCCTTTCTATCGCGGTGTTAGAGAAGTTGGGCGCCTCAAAAAAAATATTTATATCCGAAACGGCCCCCCCCCCCCTTTTAGTTCGGTTAACCGGGGTTGTACTGTATTATTGATTTTTTTTTTTTTTAAAGTGTAGTAAAATTTGCTTTGTAATGAATTTTGTAACATTTCTATTCACTGATTCTCTAACATTGCTTGGAATAGTTTTGTTGCTATTTTTTTGTAGAAAGCCTAACTTCTGCTTCTCTTACTTTTGATCTTTCTCAACTTTCATCAAACTCCAAGAATTTTCCTATGCTTTGCTTTGATGATCAGTGAATTTTATTGTGTTTTGAATGAAAGGCTACTAAGAGTACATACAGTACTTTCTTTTCGTATAGTGTATAAACAGAAGTATAAATCACCTTTTAATGCAATTTGCAATTTTACTTGCAAATTTCTCTTTCTCTTCGAAAGCAGTTTATTTTTAACGAAACTTAATTGTAGCGATTGATTTTAATTAATAATTTTAAAATTGACTTTCAGAGCTAACTTTAATGACACTTTAATGTCGAATAAGTGACTAAATAATAAAGTCATTACACAACTGACAAACATCACAATCTTTTTTAACCTCAACAAAAGTTTAATTTCTTCTATCTTTTTTTTTTAATGAAAAAAAATACGGATTTCAATTAGAATAAATTAGGGTATTCTTTTCTGTCTGTATTTAATGTATGTAAAGTATTCATGTCTGTATTTAATTTACTTCCAATGTAGTCTAAACAATAAACAATAAAATCCTTTGATAAATTCATAAGAAATTAGGTTGGAAATTAGAATAAATTATAATAGGTAATGAAAGAAATTATTTACATTGCAAAAGATCAATAATGATAGGATTTCCTTTGTTAACTGAAAACAAGATACAAATTACAAATTGTAAATAATCACAATATTTCGTTAGTCTACGATATCTTATAATATTTCTACACAATAAACTTTATTTAAATATTCACAGATTCGGATCCAGCTTCAACTTCAGATCCAGCTTCAAGTTCCAGCTCTGGAAATTCAAATCAAGATCCAGGTTCAAGCAGTGGAAATTCAAATCAAGATCCAGGTTCAAGCAGTGGAAATCCAAGTTCATCTACAGGATATTAAGGTTCAGGGGAAGTGGAAATCCAACTTCACCTTCGCCTAATTCAGGAACCAGTTCACAAAATCTTAATTCATAAACTGTGGACTACCCGTAGTCCAGCATCATCGGGAAATTCAGTGTCAAAAAATGGGGTTAATTTGCTTTTAACAAATACAAATTAAAGTCCTCTTTTAAATTACAAAGAATTAATAAACCTTTTTAATTAGAATCAATAGATTAATTAAATCAATGGACCCCATTTAATGCTGTTTGGTTTAGTAATGACAATATTCTGTCTTTTTGTTTCTCTGAAGTAAATACTTTTTTATCTTTACAGAATTATTATTCTCATTTAAGTACATTATGAATTAGTAACAAATCAGTTAAAAAAAATTAATATATTTTCAAATAACACCGCCTAGTTAAGTTGTTGGATGCCATGGGCGAATATTAAAATTCCTTCTTTAGACCCAATGGACTTCCTTTACAACCAAAAAAAAAGAGGAAATTGCTGTGAGCAAGAGTTGTACAAAAGCAATCTGATATTCGAATTAAAGGATCAAATTAAATTTAAAGAAAAGTTTAGTTTCTCATTACAGAGAATGAACAATACTTCCATCATGATGTAGTGAAGCTTCCTCTATTTATTTGCAGATCATTCAATTGTAATCAATTTTATTAAGAAATTTTATTTTTTACTGTATCTATCTGTGGATCCGGTAGACGAAGTTTTAAAGAGCTTGGCTGCGGGTTGGAGAAATGGGTTCGGTTCAGCGGAGTGCGGATATTTTTCCATCCTCCATCTTCATTCAAATGGGTCCTAGGGTCTATCAGCCCTCTGTAAAAATGGGTACCGGAAGTCTTTCCTGAGGGTACAGGCGGGTGAGCATCGGGCTGGCCACCCGACCTCTTCTCAGACCCGTTGGCAACAGAAACGTTGGAGTCCTTCCTCCATTTCCCTACATGGGCTGTAAATCTTGGGATTAACATTTTTTTTTTCTTTCACCTATTAAATATTATATATTCTATAGTGCATTTAAGTAATTGGGATGTTTGCTAATTATTATTATTTATATCTATAAATGTCTCAGAATATGAATGAAATTTAAAGCAAATTTTTGTTGCGAGATAACAAAAACGATAAAGTTAATAATAAAGAAGGTTTAACGTGCATTGATGTAATATGAAAAGGGAAGAAAAATCTATAAAATGCACAAATTCGTTAGAATTGTTTGCTTTTAACGCATTGAGCCATTATCAATAGCAATCTGGGATAATTTTTCTTGATGAAAAATTAATGCTTTATTTTCTAAAATTTTAGACTAATTACTTTGGAATTAATATTTTAAAGTTCTTTTATTTATATACATTGCAATAAAATAAAGATCGAATTGTTTTCAATCAAGCTTTCCAATTAAAAAGATGAAATTTAATTTTTTTAAAAATTTATTTTCCAAATAAAGAGAATTAAGAATAATTCACTCATGACGAAATGAAGCCTCCTCTATTTATTATTAAGATATTAAATTCAAATTTTAAATAGTTTTAATGAAGGAATATGGTCGCCATTTGTTTCTGTCATTTATCTTATCTTTTAAATATTATAAGTATTATGTAATTTGGTTGTTTAGTAATTAACGAATTTTACAATTACTTTTTATTATTATAGTATAAACAAGTATTTTATTTCACAATATAGCAGATCCAGATGTATTTTTTATATTTTTAAGGTTTTGGATACATTTGTAAATTGCAAGATATTTGCACTGAACACTTGTACATTAAAAATTTCATTAAAATTTCACTTGCTTTCGATTTTTGTTTGATTTTTTCCTTTATTGTCACCAGTATTTTGAATTACCATTAAATTATTATTAAATGCATTAATGATGTCATCAAAATTATTTACACGCAATTTTACACAATATTACCCTTTCACTTGCTCCATCCGAAACAATGGAATTGATTTCTTTGAATTGTGTTAATTATCTAGTCATTATAATACAATTCTTACTTCATTATTTCATTTGTTCTCATATCTTTCGCTGTAGATTTCTATATTTTTATTAAACATTTCGTTTCAAATGCATTTATTGCAAAAGATAATGATTTCGAATTAATGTAATTTTGTAATTTAGTCGATTTATTATTTGGTTATTAAGAAAGGGATTTATTTATGAATAATAATTGTAATATTTTTAAACTAAAAAATGTCAAATTTTTGTAAAGTAAAAAAAAAATTATGAACGTTAGTATTTTGAAAACATCAAAACAAAATCAAGAATAAAAAGGGGTGAGTAATTAATCCCCGCTAGCGTTTAGCTTAGCATCAAGGAATTAATTTATACCAAGGTTAGTATTTAGACAAAAAAATGAACGTATATTAGAAACATTTTACTGTAAATAAAAACAATGAACGCACATCATTTTTGTTTTTGTCTAGTAATGTGCATTCTTTGTTTTTATTGCAGTAAAATGTTTCTAACGCACGTTAATTTTTTTGTCTAAATAATAATAATGTATTGATAATAATTCATGTGTGCTGAAATAATCGGAATGTTCAAAAATAAATCCGGCACACCTGATTAAGAATCATCTTAATCAGGTCTGCCGGCTTTATTTTTGAACATTCCTAATAATAATGTATATTGAATTCAATGTAATTTGTAGAATGTTCGTCAAAAAATCAAAAAATTGAAATTTTTTTTCGAAGTTATTCACTTCTTTTTGAATAAAGATATCCTCCAAAAAAATAAGCCAATCAATAGTTTCGAAAGCATTTTCAAAAAAGTTTACATCAAGTTTTGAAACGCTATTGTTGTAAACCCTGTTGTAAATATCTCTTAATGTATTGTGCTCAATTCATCATTAGAATAAATTTATATATAAAATTTACATAATTTTATAAAATTTAGATAAAATTACAATAAAATTGAAATACCAAATCTACGGGCAAACCATACCAGATTAATGAAAAAAAGAATTTCAAAACTAAATGTGAAACCTAAACTTCACAAAAAAGTTATAATAAAATAGATTGAATTAAAAAAAAATCACTTTAATTGTAAAACGTTCGTCGAAAATCAGAAAATAAAAATATTCTTTCGAAGTTATTTATTTCTTTTTGAATAAAGATATCAAATATATAACGGCTCTAGGATCCTTTTGGAGGAGGTTCATTTCATTATTACAATAAATTTACATATTCATTATGTTGCAAGTTGGAAATGAGATAATGTGTAGTTCCAATGGTCAATGAAACGGAGCTTATATCTCAGGTCCTCCATTGATACAGTAAAAAAGGCTTTACGGAAATATTTATCTAATATTGTAGATATATATTACAGAAGTGATACAGTTTTATTACAGTAAAAAAGCATAAAAAAATAACACAGAAATGAAAAATATCTGAGCTTTCATCGGTGAGAGTTTGGGACTGTTTTATTACATTAATATTTTACTTTTTTATTTTAAGTTTATTAATTATGGATGAAGTGATCCACTACTTATAGTCGTTTTGAAATAAGTTCGAATTTAAAACATAAATACATTAATGCTTATTAACGATTTTTTTTTTTTTTTCAAAAAATGAAATACTTTTAGTGTTTGTATTCTGCAAAAGTTTAGAAACGTATTGTTTTTGTTTGTATTAGTTTTTAAGATTTAAAAAAAAACTATAAAAAGACTAAAAAAAGAACGAACTTAAAACCTACTTTCTTTTAAATATTTTTCTTAAAATTCTTTTTTTTTCCTCTTTTCTTTTTGAAGTTGTGAAAACGACACAAATAAAAAGGTTATTTTTGTTGTTGTTTAACTAGACCACAAATTCGTATTGTAACAAATTTTATGGAAATCCATCCAGCCGTTTTAGCGTAATGGAGAAACAAACAAAGAAAAAAAAAAAGTTGAAATAATAAGACTTCGCTTATTTAATCAATTCTTTCCAATTTTATATCTCTTATTAAACAAATTTATTGTCTATGATACGTACTTGTATATATAAATTATTAACTTTTTTTAGTAGCAGGTATATACTTTATAAACAAACACAATATATAGTAAACTTAAACAAAAATATCAGATAAAGAAATACAGTAGAGCTCCGATTATCCGCGAGTGCCGCGAAATTTTTTTTTAATTACTAACCTCAAAGAAACCAATTTTAATCCAAGCCAACAAAAGGGAAAGTACAATAGACCCTACAGTTCGAAGGTCGAAAATTACTGACAGGTTTATTGTGCATCGTGATCCTATAGGCCTTCTCGGAATTTCTGGATGCAAACGTAGAACAAAGATTTCTGCTAAACTGTACATATTTTAAAAGTTTTACATATTATGTTTTTTTTACAATAAAACGTAGTTTTTAATGGTTTAATATTTTTTTTTTCGTGTTTACACCTCATTTTTAGTCTTTTTTCGGGTTATCCGCGATTTTCGTTATCCGCGAAGCCCTTGCCACCCAATCCCGCGGATAATCGGGTCTCCTTTTGTACTTATTCATCTTCGTAAACTCTTCAATATTGAAATACGAATCCACTTCAAATTTTCAATTTCATTTGACAATACTTCTTATTAAATTATCGGTTCACTAACAGTTCACAAATAGTTCGCAAACAGTTCTTTAAATAGTTCACAAACAGTTCTTTAAATAATGTTCATTCTTTGGAATTCAAGTTTATAAGTTCAAGAAAACACCAACCATCTTTGAAGAATTCATCTTTCATTGTCTGTTGGAACACCATCAGGCTTCCTCGTGCAACTCTTCTCACGCGCTGCGTGTCATTATTCAAATCAATTAATGCTTTAATTAACTTTTTTTACTTAATTTCCACAGTCTGAAATACAAAAATTTGATAAATTTGTTGTTACAAAATACTAGATTTCACATCAATTATCTAGTTTTTGAGGGGTCCCTGTTTGCATCTCGAATGCCTAATTCTTTCCTTCGTACACCTTTTTTGAGTTTTGCACTGGCTGAGGAGAGCTCAACAAGCTCGAAACGGCCGTCCCAGGGTCTCAGCTTTACTCAAAAAGCGTCCTAATTTCAATTACAAATTGTTTGCTTTTCCTTTAACCTTTGAAGGGTTTCTTGTATTTGCTTTTTATGATTTATGTTCTTGTTGTCAAATACCTTTTGAGATAGCCAAGGTTTTGTATTGGTTCTTGTTTTCTATTTTCTTGTTGTTAGTTTTTGAGGGTTAATGCTTCCATCCACGAATTATCTACGTTTAAAAATACATAATAACTTGCTGCAATAGTAAATCAGAACGGAGCATATCGCGAATTTTGACATTTTTATTGTGGGTTTCAAAGGGCTCTAAAGCAGATCACAGTATGATTCACTATTGGTTACTTTTCCCTTTGTCATGTAATGTTCCAGAATTGGACCTTTACAGCCCGAGAAGAGCGTGAGCATCACTTTGCCAGCCAACGAAATTGTGCGGAATGTTTTTGGTTTCGAAGATGATGAATATCGCCACTCCTTGCTTGCTCACTTAGTCTCTGGCAGAGGTGAATAATCTGTTACCAGGTCAATCATTTACCCGCTAAAGGAATTTTTCCGAAGTCGAGACCTAACTAAATCGCTTTCTCACACCCGGAAACGGTAGATTCACCCCCATTACATCAAAATCCTTAGGCCCAAATTTCAAGATAAAATTTACAGGAAAG
>JAFIDM010109633.1:0-17023 GCA_023159025.1 Thereuonema tuberculata | reverse complement strand
AGAGGCGAAAGCTTTGGACCTCCTATGTTTTAATGTTTTTAGTGTTTAACTTTTTATGCTTGTGTGCAGGCTGAACTTTTAACCATATTTATTAGCACACGTAAAAACTTTTTAGTACTATATTTACTATACATAAAATTTCCCATACAACTACCATTATCTGTATATGGATTTAACACAATTAAAATTCTTCAGAAAATAACAATAAGTCAGTATTTAATTGAATGTGCATGTATTTACTTATATCTTTTCTTTATGCTTATTTTAAAAGCATAGTTCAGTACCGTTTTGTTTTGATAGCCAAAGTCGATTTTATCGAAGTTGTTCTAATATTGTAGGAAGAAAATAAGCAAATATCAACTAAAAACAGTGAGTTTTTCTTTGCATTTAAAAAAAAAAATTGAGATTTACCTTCCTCTTTTTTCGAGTACACTGGATGAGCACAAGATGTCGAAGAGAAACTTTTGAAATTGAGAATCTTCGAGAACTTACCTTAAATTCGTATTTGGCGTCTGTAATTGTTTTTACAGTGAAATACAGGCTTCAGCGGGTTGACTCACAGTTCCCTTAGAAATTCAAAACTGATAAAAAAAAATCTGATATGCAACATTTCCTTTTGAAGTATTCACGCCTAAAAATACATCAATTAGAAAATCATTAGAAGCCCAATAATTAATTAATTAATTAATTATTATACTAATATAATTTCACTTAGAAACAGAGCTGAAGTTATAATGATTGACTGACTCATAACTATGAAAACTAAGTTTTACTCATTAGGAATGCAAAAAAAAAATATATTAATAATTACATTAGGAACAATGGTTCAGATATGCAAAACACAACTTGTGTCACATGGGCAAATTTAACGAATTAATACCTTAAACATTGATGCCACTCTTAAATCTGTTATGTTAAACTACAACTAGGCCTATTCGTTTGCTCTAGCTGGCAAATGTAACGATGTAAACAACTTAAAATTCAGATTAACGAAACCAGCAATTTAGTAATTACAATGGTTCAGCATAACCAGCGTTTACCTCAATACATATCAATGCTTTACACTTTAATAACTTAATAACAAATGAATACAATTGATTGCTACTTTTGCGGTAATCTACACGACGTGACGCATTTACGCTTTATAAGTGTCAGTACTTAAATTAAGTTCAACTTGAAACACTTCTGATTTGTTCGTTGACAATTCGGATGAGAAATACAACAGTTCTCTCCTACCTTATACAACTTTCAGACGCGGAAATTCGCAGGAGATTTCACCCACACGCCTAACTCAGAAATGGATTTGTCCAAACTCGAGTAATGCGTTTTCGCTACCGGGAAAACCTGTAATGCCTTTATTGAATAAACAATTAAATTCAAAAATTCTATTCCTCGGTAATAAATAAATTGCGGTCGATGACGCAATTCAAAACCTTCACCAAACTTCGTCTCGACTCGGTGATTTTGCCTTTTCGACTACGAGAGTCAATTCTGCCGTGTGACTTGATTCGACAATCTTCGAACCGTTGCTATTGTCCTCCAAATGAGAGATGGCCGTCCTGTTTTAGTGAGATCTGCGCATGTATGGTCGATTAGTCTGGTCAGGCACTTCCGTCTGATTTTATGACAGGACGCCGCCATTACGGTAATCGCTTGTTACTTTGCAAAAGAGCATCGTATTTATAAATAATATATATTTATTTATTTATATAAATACTTATTGTTAGCAACTGGTATTGAAATAACGCTGAATAGTCGAGAGAAGTTTTAATTTGGCGTTATCAACATGTCTTTCTCAGTGAAAACAGGCGCCATCGTCCATTGTGACAGGAAAACATAATTGATCAGCTACCGGAAGGGCTGCGCAGTTCAAACTTCCGCCGGCCGTCTCTCATTTGGAGGACAATAGTAAGACTCTGCGTCACCGCAAGATCTAAAAATCCAAAGGCGAAACACTAGCAATAAATAAAACGCTATAAATTCAAAACTTACAAGACTTGCGAAAACAATTCCATGAGAGCTTACGACGGAGAAACACCATTCTGTCATCAAAAACTTCGTGCCGAATTCCAATCAATCGCAGCTGCGTCAACTCACCAGCGATTTCAAATTTCGCAGTCTTATATCTCAACTGGAACGATGCCACCTATCGGCAAATAACTGAAATAGTAGCGTCTTACATTCTCATTAATATTCACTTTCGATAATGAAACAGCAAAAAAAAATATATATATAACTTTCAAATTCCTACAATTTTCACAATGTATATTAATCCACTTTATGATTCCCTTTGCACTGACGAAGATAAATTGGATTTTTAGGCAGATTAGGTAAGAAGTTAATAATCTTAAGAAAAAGAAAAATGTTAAAATTATAATTCTATTCGAAAAGATAATAAATTTTTGAATATACGGAGACTTCCTGTTGTTTTCATAATAAAAACAAAAATAAAATCGCAAGCATTTTAAAAAAAAATAGATAACAACTACTTTTAAGAACTACGAATTTTTCTTTGTACTCTTTATACACCCTGTAAAGAAAGTATAAACTCACCCAAGTATTTCAAGTAACTTTTCATTACATGATTTATTTACTTCCAATTTTTTTTCTCAGTCTATTTAAAAGAAATTATTTCATGTACCATTTAAATATCTGAAACATTTTGAGTCGTTTTTAAATTAAAAAATTAAATCAATTTTCAACTGTAAAGAAAATCTAAACTCGCTAAGAAATGTTTTGATTTTGAGACCTGCAAAATGATTGGAATATCCCAAATTTGTATAAAGATAACTAAAAGTGGCTAAAGTATGTAATCCATTCATTTTCGTAGCAACATATGCCACTACTTCATCATGCCTCGTGGAAATTCATTAACTGACAAAGAAATACGAAAAATTCCTTTTCTCCTTGGTCAAAAAAAGTCAACAAGGCAAATAGCCTCAGAACTAAATCGTTCACAGACTGTTATTCAAAATGTCATCCAGAAAGGTGATAGTTATGGAACCACAAAATGACCAGGTAAACCTCCAAAACTCACACCTCGGGACCACCGGAGAATTTAAAATCTTGCTGCGTTTGATGAGATATCCATCCTTGAAATTGCTCGTGTGTTACCAAAGACTGTACCTCACCAAACTCTATGGAAAAGCGTAACGTCAAATAATCACAAAAAGTTTGTAAAACTAATAGCTAAACCCAAGCTCACTGCCACTCATCGTTCCAGCAGACTTCACTGGGCTAAGAAAACAGTGAAATGGCATCAAAGGTGGAACGAAATAGTTTTTTCTGATGAAAAACGTTTCTATCTTGATGGCCCTGACGGATATTCCGCATACCGGCACGATGTACGCACTCCGTCGAAGATAAGATTAAGCAGACAACAAGCTGGGGGTGGAGGATGGTGTGGGCAGCATTTGGGGCAGGAGGTAAGACAGATATAGTGTTTGAAGGCAAGATGGACTCTAAAAAATATCAGGACCTTATGAATGACCATTTAATACCATTTAGACCCCTTCCAGGAGGACCAAATTGGCAATATCAACAAGATAATGCTTCTAGACATGTGTCAAAATCCACCAAAGCGTGGTTTAAAAAAGAGACAATTAATGTCATTCCATGGCCCTCTCGTTCACCTGACCTAAACCCAATTGAAAACGTGTGGGGTTGGATGGCAAACATTGTATATGGCCGAAAGAAACAGTATCATTACTTGAATGATTTGAAGGTTGCAATTTGGAATGCTTGGGACTAGATAAAGATGGCCGATTTGAAAAAATTAATTGGGACAATGCCTGACAGAATGATAGGAAGTATAGAGAAGAAAGGAGGACCAACACATTATTAAACTTCAGACAAAGAAAGCAGATATAGTAAAAACGGGAATAGGGGGATCCTTTAGTTATTCCTGGAAATTGTGAACCGCCGAGACGCCCGAGTTTCAGAAAAGATGGCGGCGTTGGAAGGACAAGTTCGTTATTAAGAAAGGTCTGACCTTACAGAGCCAATCCAGAGGTATAATTTGGAATGTTTTATCAAGAGAATGAGCATCCAACAATTATTAAATTTCGTTCAAAATTACAATCGAAAATTGGATTCACGGGAGGCAAAAACATCATTATGAACAATTCTTCGTGTGAAACTAGGAATGAAGAACGGAAGAATTGACATGAGGCAATTTTACATCGAAAAGCCTGATATTGTAGCCCATCGACCTAGATATTGAAGGCAAATCAAACAGGTACGTTCGGAAGGGAAAACAGTTATTTATCTGGATGAGACTTGACTTGGGTTCACACCGGCAAAGGCCAACAGCGATCAGTGCGCTACACGATACTGCCAAATATCATTTCTTCGGGTTATATTAATCTTAAAACGCATAGGCATATACGCAGTTAATAACTGCTTTGAATTTGTTCATAAATGTAGAAATCTACAAATATTTAATAAGCATTTCTTCGGATTCCAGTGATGAAAGTGATTTTGATGAAAGCTTTGAACCTCTTTCAGATTAACCTCTGTATTGGCTGTTTCTTAGAATTCACATAAATAATAAAAAAGCCCTTTTCAGGGCCACTAAATATGCGGAAGAGACCAATTTGTTTGATTCAATTGATAACATTAAAAAAAGGTGAAACACATATTTGATTACTGAAATACGTAAATTTAAAAATAAAAATAGAATTAAAAAACAACAAACATCTTAAAAAATAAATTTATAATATAAAATTAATAATAAGATATTGATAATATAAAAAAATAATAACAATAAAATAATACAAAAATAATGTATAGACAGTTTAAAGATACAACATTAAAAAAAAAATTGTTCTGCAGAAACATTGGATTAGTTACAACACTGGGCAATAGAAGGCACTGTACTTCGGAGAATACTTGGTAGTAGTAATCGATAACCTATGATTATCTTCTTTCCTTGATTGTCCTATAATTTTCGAAATATTATGTTTTGAGTTTATATTTTCTTTACAGTTGAAAAGTGATTTTTTTTTTAATTTGAAAACGACTCAAAATGCTTGAGATGTTTAAATGGTACATAAATTTATTGCTTTTAAATAGACTATGAAAAAAAAGGGAAGTAAACAAATCTTGTAATAAAAATTTATTTGAAATAACTTGAGTGAGTTTATGTTTTCTTTGCAAGGTGTACTCTTTATTCCAAAATGATAGTTATTTTGTACTAGCTGTACCCGGCATGCGTTCCAATGCCACTCAAAGAAAGAAAGGGCTCGTGAGAAGGGGCCGTAAATATAAGGTCCCAGTGTTGATCGGGGGTGGGACTCTTAGGCCCTTGTGTCGCAATCCCCACCCAAGTATGGTGGACCTGTCCCCCATAGGAGAGCGAATTTTTCTCTTTTTTCCAATTGATTTAGGGGCCCCGAGAAGGGGCCCTAAATATAAGGTCCCGGTGTCGATCGGGGGTAGGACACTTAGGCCCTTGTGTCGCCATCCCCCCACCCAAGTGTGGTGTCCCTGCCCCCGTATGAGAGTGAAGTTTTCCCTTTTTGCAATAGACTTGTGAGGAGGGGGGGCGGCCGAGAAAGGGCCCTAAATATAAGTTCCCGGTGTTGGTCGGGGGTGGGACACTTAGGCCCTTGTGCCGCATCCCCCCCACCCAAGTGTGGTGTCCCTTCCCCCGTAGGATAGTGAAGTTTTCCCTTTTTGCAATTGACTTGGGGGGGGGGCCGAGAAAGGGCCCTAAATATAAGATCCCGATGTCGATCGGGGGTGGGACACTTAGACCCATGTGTCGCCATCCCCCCACCCAAGTGGGGTGTCCCTGCCCCCCATAGGAGAGCGAATTTTTCTTTATTTGCAATTGACTTAGGGGCCCGAGAAGGGGCCCTAAATATAAGGTCCCGGTGTCGGTCGGGGTGGGACACTTCAGCCTTTGTGTTGGCTTCCTCCCACCCAAGTGTGGTGTCCCTGCCCCTCATAGGAGAGCGAATTTTTCACTTTACACAATATTTGTGTAGTTCTTATTTTCACCACCGGGTGGATATTGGATTTTTCAAGGCTTTTACCCCTTTTCAACCCCTTTTGGGGGGTGGTTCCGGGTTCTAAGGTAACCTATCTTTTGCGCAGTGTCCTAAAGAGTAATTCTGCAAAGTTTGGTCCAGATAGCTCAAAGGGCCTAGGAGTGTATAAAGGACAGACAAAGAAAGAAAGAAAGAAAGAAAGAAAGAAAGATACATTCATTTTTATATATATAGATTACACATGTTTTGATTATTAAAAAATTGACTTCAGAAAGTGAGCTTAAAATGTGCCTTTCATGGAACCTTTAAAATGTGAGTTAACTTTTAAATAGGAACTATGACAACTTGTATAAGTATTATAAATATTATTAGTAGAACTAGTGATGATTCTTACCATGCTGAGCTCCTCTCGCTTATCATATTTTGATATTCATAAAAATTACTGATTTCTAGTTTCTTTAATTCTGATATTTCTTTTTTAACTTCATTATATAATGAACAAATTAAGGGGTTTCCGATGGGAAGCCCAATTTCAGGCACAATGTGCAATATTGTGTTTTTTAAATTGGATGGAGGATGATTACATTTTAAAAATGGAAGGAATCTAAATTTCATTACACAAGATAGGTAGACGATATTTTTATAATATGGGAAGGTACAGAGAGACAATTCTCTAGATTCGTTAATTATGTTAATGGTTTTCGTAAAGATATTAATTTTAAGATTGAGAAGGAATGGGATAACAAAATAGTTTTCCTGGATTTATTGATTAAGAAGCTGAATTGGGTATTACTTATGAACGATATGTAAAACCTTATCAGAGTAATCATCTACTAAATTATAATTCAAACCACAAAATTTCAATCAAAAAGGAAATAATTTACAGCAGCCTAAGAAGGATCGTCAACAACACAGAAAATAAGAAAGAATGGCATATAAAGATTTTGAATTTAAAGGAACGTCTTACTTTAAATGAATACCCTATGAACTCTGTTAGAGAACTTTTCAAGAAGAAGAACATTATCAAAGATGGAAATGTCACTAAATATAAAGGTTTTAGAACAGTAAAGTTACCGATAGGATTAAAGATCAACAGAAACACAAAGAGGTTTGTAAGAGTAATAATGTCAATTTGGTTTTTGAGAAAGACAACATTTTATTTAAGAAAAGATTAGTTGAAAAGAAGATATTACATAAGATGTGTGTTGTTTACTTATTGCGAGACTGGAAAGATAATGATATAGTGGATTATATTGAATTACAGGTCGAACTCTTCAAGACAGACTAATATTAGTCATTTCTGGAGAGTTTATATTTGTTTTTGGAATAAAGTGAGAATGTAGTGTAGTTTTTTGTGACAACCAGGCTGCAATTAAACTGGCTACAAATAGCGTAAACAAAAGTCGGAGCCGACATATTGACATAAAGTATCACATTATCAGAAAAGCAGTAGATTGAAAATGATGAAAATAATGAGTTGTGTATTGAATACTTAAAGTCAAAGGCGAATATATCAGATGGGTTAACTAACCCATTAAATCTAGTTCAATAACTTCAAAATGAAAAGAAATTTAACGTGGCCGATGATTCAAAGCATTGAGTAAGCAAACGAAGGCACAACGCTACAAGAAAGGATTCGCACCCTGCGTTGTCACCGGGAAGAGACTGGGACGGACTGTTTCGTCCTTTTTAGGACTCATCAGGCAGCCAAACTCTACCGATGACAGACTCAGGAGGTGTGTGAGGTTAGCCTCCCAGGTCTCGCTCCCTAGAGCGGGAACTCCCCCCGAAGAAATCCTAACCAAAAATTAAATAAAAGAAAAAAAACCATGATTCCTTGTTCTGCAATCTACTAGGCGCAAAGGAATTTAAATACGGCATTAAATAAAGCCCAAAAGTCATGTATTTAAAATGAAAAGAAATTTAACGGGCCCGATGATTCAAAGAATTGAGTAAGCAAACAAAGGCACAACGCTACAGTTCATCTAACTTAGGAAAGCAGTCCCCTCAGGCGTTGGGACTAAGAACTTGAAAAAATAGGGGTGAAAAGGTATAAAGTAAATGGGGGTGGAGAGGAAAGATTTCAACAGTGTTTGCAGAAGTTGACTTTGTTATTATCGCCTTTAAGTAAATACATTTCCGAACACCTGAATTCTCCAAAATACAAAAAAAAAAGGATCACATAAGATCTTTTTTTAATTCTACAACAATACCCTTTCATCCCTATTTTTTCTCAAGTTCTCAGTTCCAACGCCTGAAGGAAGTGCCTTCCTAAGTTAGACGAACTGTACGTCGAAAACTTAATTTCAGAATCTAAAAAAACAAAACAAGAACCATAAAATTAATCATCGTTCTTCCGCACAATTTAAGAATATCTTCCACATGATACTGTAGGTTTGGTCTAACGCGTTTCTAATGCCGTTTAATTTACATCGGAGAAAGAAAAAAAAAGGTCAGAACGGATACAATTAAGTTGAAATACACCTGAATAATAACTCAAAATTATTTACTTTCAAAAGGCTGAAATTTTAATGTAACATATATTTTTAATATTATATATAAAAAATTGAAATGTAAAATATAACTTGTATGTATATTGACCATACATGTACTAGTTTCTATAGATTATATATATAAAGGGTGTTGCAAAATTCGTGTGTAATATTCAAACCACGTGTAGGGGCATGGCTAAGGTTCAATATATTCCTGATGAACTCATGTCCGGAAACGCCCCATTAAGGCGCTAGGTGGTCCTAAAGTGAGCCTTTCCGAGAGAACATATCCTTTGCTACACCATAAGAAATGTTTTGCAGGCGAGCCAACACTTTGATCTGGGGGTGCTACTTTTGTTTAAATTTCGATCAATTAAAACATCCATCCTTAGTATTCTGTCCGGAGACAGGTCCAATTCTATGGAATTCGCGTGGAATTCCCAGAAATGCCTGGGGAAAGATACTGGGGTGGTTTCCTGTTGCCTTCCCAAGGACGCCATTAAGGAATGACGTCAGACCGAAGAGAAAGCGAAGCAGAGGCGAGAAACACAGGAAAGGAAATTGAAACAGCCAAGCTTCTGCCGGGATTCGAACCCAGATACTGGTGCACTGGCCATCATGGCAGACCGCCGCCGAGATCGCACGGCCATTTAAAACTAATGTTTCAATTTTTTGTTTCGATCAATTGAAACAAAGAAAAATAGGACCCCCAGATCAATGTGTGGGCTCGCCTTCAAAACATTTCTTAAGGTGTAGCAAAGGATATGTTCTCTCGGAAAGGCTCACTTTAGGGCCATCTAGCGCGTTAATGGGGAGTTTCGGGACATGGGTTCATTAGAAATATATTGATTCTTAGCTATGCCCCTATGGTTTGAATATTACAAACGAATTTTGCAACACCCTGTGCATATATGTGCACATATACAAAAGGAAGAGTCGGTAAGCCCTTTTTCTAGGGAACCACAGGAGGTAAATGTGGTATCAAATTAAAGGTCCTGATGTGGAGGCGTGCATTAGCATGTTGATTTTTTGTGAAGTCATTTTAATAAAAAAAAATCATAAAATTCATAATTAACACAAAGAAAACTGACCAAACTCTTCAACATGGGAACAAACGGCCGTTCCCAAATCCTCCCCATAATTGAATCAGAAAAGGCAATTCTATTCAAGTACTGCTGCTTTATTTTCATTTTCTAGTTATTTACAGCACGTTAAATTTATTATTTTGATTATTTTAAGCTTGTACAACTTGTGGGGAATTTATATCAAACATCAATTTAGCTGTCGAATCGTATGAATCCTACAATGAAAAGGTGCAAGTTCTAACAATTATCCCAAAGTCCCTTTCAAAAGTACAAATCTTGCACCAAATTTCATCTGCAACGAAATACATGGTGGACAAAACATGGAATGTGAGGTCTGCAAAAGGAGTGTTTGGAAAACCCGATCTATATTGTGGTCATCCTGTAACTGTAGCTCATGCTCAAATTGCACAGTCATTTTATCTGGAAGATAAATGGGACTGTTCTCGCGAAAGCGCCAACAAAAAAGACACTATTTCTATAACAGTTGCAGGAGAAAAAGTAATGAAAGTGAAAAGATACATGACCCGTAGTATAAAAGAAACTTTCACCATATAAAAGAAGGAACATCCTGTATTCTACATTGGAAGATCAAAATTTGATTCGCTACGACCTAAGTGGGTGGTTCCACATCCACCTAGAGATGTCTGTTATGTGTATCTTGTGCCAATTTTGAACTTTGCATGGTGATCTTGAAGAACTTACTTGAAGGCGTGAGACATCACACCTTGGTTTAACATGCGAAGTCGTAAGTAGTCTGTGATGTAGAACGAGAGACCTGTTTGTTTCAGGAATGTGGTGACTGTCGTGGAAGGGGAGGACTTGCCTTATGCCCGCCTCACACCAGCCTATTTTTTTCAACATTGTTTTGCTACACTGAAATTCCCCCTTCCGTGCTTTCCACCGTCTCGACGAAATATGGTGAAACAGTGCGTATGATTGGCAGAGCGCTAGCCAATCAGAGTTGAGCTGAAAAGGTTTTGGCGGTTACTCCAAAGCTTTTCCCAGTTAGGAAAAGACGGCGTTTAATCTTTTTTTAGAGGCTAAAATCGTGTTTCGGCAACTCAATTTAGATAGAATTTGAAATTACTTTTAGTAAGCTGTCAATCTGTTCGAAACTAATCGTAAATTGTATTCAAGCATCTCTACTATTTAAGCGAAAGCGAACTGAATTTGGATTGAAAACAGCGGGTATCCCAGAAGCTCCTGCGGCCTTTCACGCAGCTCAAGAAGAAGTGAAATCTCTCTTTAAAAAGTTGACATTTGCATATTTTGACGCATAGAATTAATTTATTTCAGTAAAAATATTGCTTATTTTCGAAAAATAATCTCCTCACTGTGTTTTTTAATTCCTAATAGCTTTCGGATTCAACCGATACGGTGCGAAAATGGCGCTGGTCGGCTGCTTCTGTCTCGAAGCTGATCGGTTCTGATTGGAGCTCACTAATGCGCATCACTGAAAACAACGTTCCGTTTAGAACCGTTCTTAAATTTTTTCAATGATTGAATCATTGTCAAGTAAGGCAAATCTCACGGTCATAGACCTCAATTATAGGGCCGATGATTGAAAACAATGATGAAAAATAGGTTGGTGTGACGCGGGCATAACAGACACTTGGTCTGGAAAACGTAGCAGATAGCTCTTCTAAATATACAACATGGGAGGAAAATAAACTCATTAAGAAAACTGTTGCGATTGATACCTTCATTGACGAACTTTGGAAATGGACAATGAAAGCAGTATTACACCAACATCTGAAGAAATTGCAACAACAACACATTGCAGAAGTGAAGGGACGTGTAGAGGCTGAACACCTATGTTTAGTGCTTCACTGGGATTTTGCTGAGAACTGGTCTGTGATTCTATCACAAGAGTACAAGGGTACAACTGGAGTAATGACCAAGTTTTTACAGGAGACATATATTTTCCAAACAAGACCACAAGTATTGCAATTATAAGTGATCGCAGAGGACATGACTCGGCACATGCATTGTTGGTAATATGCAAAATTCAACAACAGCTGCAATCACAGCCAGAAAAGATCATCATTATTTCTGGTGGTGCCCCCAAGTCACTTATCGTTGTCAGCAATTTGAAGTGACTAAGTCGCTTATGGCAACGGAGTGGGTATTCAGCGCCACTGGTCATGAGAAGGGGCCTTGCGATGGTGTAGGAGGCCTGCTGAAGCACCACGCTACAAAACAATCTTTCCAGCCCAAGTACAGCTGCAGTTCAGAATGCCGAAGATTTTACAAGAGTGGTGAAGTCTTACACATCAACAGTCCTCATCCTGTTGACTAAAGAGGAAGTTGAAGAAAAAAGAATGGTCAGACCAAACTGCCCCTGTGAAAGGAATTCAGAAGACACACGTGTGGATTCACAATGATGGGCGAACCTACATTGCACGGAATTTAAAGAGCAAGAAACAGAAAATTCATTTGAACAACCAAGATTTATTTTAATAATTTTTATTACAAATTAAAATGCTATGTCAAATAACATTAGGTTTTAATTTCCCGAGGTCAATATGTGAGTATGTGGTAACGGAAACTGGTTTAATGTATGACAAAATTTTCAATTGTTTATAAAAAATTTTAAACTCAAAAGTGGAAGGTCTCCTTTTCAGAAAATGTATACTCTTTGCTACTGATCAACAGTAAAAAAAAAAAATTTGGGGATTGGCATTTTTGAAAAAAAAAAAATTATTTTTGATTTTCCAAAAAAAAATTCAGAAGGCTACAGCAAGAGAACTTGAAATTGAACTTGAACTTGAACTTTGATTTATTTTCAAACGAAGTATATCATTTTATATTGACAAATATTATCTTTAAAATAAAAAAAAACTGCAACAAAATATCTTGAACCGTTCTAGAGATAGTGTTTCGAAAATTTGCTGAAAATAAGAGTGAGAAATGACACCCTGTATCTCGGGCCAGGAATTTTTTGAACAAAACAAAAAAAATATGGGTGTTCACTTTTTTCGGATTTTTAACTGTAAAGCTGTAAATTTTTTGAATTTTAATTCTTCGTAATTTAATTTAATTTTAGGTGATAGTACCTTTTCTCTCTACAAGTTGGGATTTTCAGTGTACGTGTAATTGTCAGTAATATTTACCTGATTTATTGATAATGAATCAAGACGACATTGTTAAGTGTTGTATTATTGTTCAAGACATTTTGGTGTATTAATTATTTCAAATTTAATGTCCAGGGTAAATAAAGAATTATTATTATTAATAATATTTGAAAATAAAAATTGTGTACGTGTATATAATTTGTGTTTAATATCGAAGGTGGATTATTGTGTTTCCTTATTCTTGTGTGTGTAATTTTGAGTCAAAATAAGGCTTAAAATTAATTTTTATAACTTTTGTGACATTAAGTTACTTGTCAGTGAAAGCGTGGGAATCTATAAAGGAGAAGAATCGCACGAGAAAGTCTGATGACCTTTGAACTATATACGTCACAGACTGGAGAAAAGTTCAATTTCTGAAATGTAGTGCTGGGCGCAAAGGCCGGAAACATTAGGTCAGCTGACCAATAATTAGTGTTGTAATTGGTGAATATGCCAAGTACAGGGTTTTTTGCGGGAATATGTGAAGTAAACAGGACATTACATGCAAGTTACTAGAGAGAGATGTAACGGTGAACCGAACTGAGTGGTCATGCTAGTTCAGGTGTGGCAGGGACCGTCCGTGACAATATAAGACTGGATACTTGTCGTATCCCATGCTTCGTTGCTTACGAATATGGCCGGAGAAGAATTGTTCATCTTTATACTCCGTTTCGCAGTGTTGCTGGGATTCGCGAGTGTAAAAAACGATTTTGTGTGCCAAAAGGTGGAAGTGCATCTGACGTTCGGTGGCAATCGAACCTAAGACGGCAGGAGACGAAAGGAATCAACGGCTCGAACATTCTGAAATTTGTGAGTATGTTAACTTTATATTTCTCGGGTGTTTTGAAAACGACAGTTCGTTCAAAACCTAAGAAATGATAAGAAGAAATGAAAACCCTAAAGGAAGGGTGTGAAATCATAAGCTACTAACGAAAAGAAATATCCACAAGGTGGGGAGCCATTTCGCGTTCTACGAAAACTGAGGGAGAGGTAGAGACTTGGTTCTCTTCTTTTAAAGTGCATTAAAATACGAACCATATTTAAGTTAATGGTGGTTTTTAGATTAAATAAAGGCGTATGATATTATCAAAGTTAAATTCGACTGAAGAAAGACAGAGTGTAATTTCGCAGGTGCGAAATAGTGTCGCATTAGGTGAAAGCTAAAAGCCGAAGGTTAGCCTCGCACGAGGAACCAAACAAACTTTATGATTATCTCAACTAAATAAATAAATAATAAACCTTTACTTAAGTAAGGACTATTTTAAATATTAGTGTTTTAGTGTTACGAGTGATTTGTAACGGTTAAATGTAACAATTGTATCCGAAAAATGCTTTCAAGATTTAGTTTGGATAAGTTTACTCATTTGGGTAAATATATTTTAAAGTAACATTTCCTGTTTTGTGTTTAAGTGTGATATGATAATATTTGTTTAATCTTTGATGTGTATTAGAGGGGTGTTAATCTTTAAGGCGTTTTACAGGTACCTGTTCAGGGGAAGGGTTTGTCTGATATCTATTGATAAACTAAATTAGGTTAAATGTTGTTGGTAAAGTTAGCCAAACAATTTGTTTTTTTTTAAGAAAGATAATTGCCTTTATTCATTACATTAGTAAAGAAAAGTGTTGAATAGTTGATTGTTTTGAGTATCAATAAACATTGTTTTGTGTGCAATTTTAACCTGAAGTTTGTCATTTTTACTTTAATATTTGGGTTGTGTTAAATGATGTCCGGGAGAGTATTAATCATTTAATCATTAATTAAGTGAAAACAAAGGGAGAGAGAGAGAGAAAGAAAGGGGACTGTATTTGATTCTTAGTCTCAAACTTCACTTAGTTAGATTTTAACTCCATCGTTTCTTTTGGAACCTGCTTTTAAGATGTAATATTGAATCAGTGTGTTTTGGGTTTGGCCATTAATTAAAGGGTAGTATCGTATTTAATTTGGGCCCAGCGCTACGAAACTGACTATCGAGGAGCGAATCCGGAAGACAACTGAAAATAAGGTAAAGCAGGTAGTCTGGTTTTTCCTTTTTGGTAGCAGTTCGTGAGTTTATTTTTTCTTTTTCTTTTTCGGCAGTGGAGAGTCAAAACTCCACGTGTCGTAACATATGTTAAAATCAAAAAAATCTGAGACTATGAAGGTAAGATTTTTTCTTTGCCTGCCTGTATCGATATGGGCTATGCCATCAGTATATTTAATGATAAATTGTATTTATAATAATTTCTATAAATGACTTAAATTTTAAGTACTGATATTTTGAAATACATGGAAATTGGAAGATGTACAAGCGAAGGTGATAAATCATTCAAAGCCTTCAGAAATAATGAAAACGCTCTAAGTTACATACAAATCCTCCGAAGTCGAAATTAATTTGCCTATCCAATTTTCTTTAAATATCATAATATCTCTTTAAAACAGCATTTCTCAACCTGTGGGACGCGCCCCCCTAGGGGGCGTGATAAAACTGTTACTGTTGAAAATCTAAAATGTCAAAATAGATCTCAAAGGGCCCATAACGACAGTAATAGAAATTTAAATGACGTAGCAGAGTATTAAGTTAGCCTGTGAATCAAAATGAGAACACACATTTTGTCCAAACAAAAACAAACTTTATAATCGTTTAGCACAAGCAAATACAGGTAACATTCTACTAGACTCTTAAAGTAATTCAAAAATATTCACTTAATACGTATAATGTAAAACATGATCAATCTGCAAATAAATCTTAATAAACCTTTAACGAGTATTCATCAAAATACTTTAGGTAAAAATTACTTTCAGTTAAACAACAAACTTGCTCATAGTTTGAAATCTAAAACAACCTCTAAATCATTTGAACATTAACGTTCAAGAAATCATCATAAATTAAATATGAAGTATAATTTATCTATCTAGAAATTATCTCAAAATTACTAGTACATGTAAACTACAATACCATTACATATCTTATTCTTCTTTAAGATAAAATGATAACTTATTTCATTTAACTAAAATTCAATTAACGTAACCCCTGGTTACTGTATTCAAACGAATCACATTTCTTAATTCTTATTTAGTTAAATTTCACTCTAATCTCATATTAGGAATTCCTGGAAAAACTACACAATGAATAAAACTTAATTCACGTAACCCCTGGTTACAACATTTCGTTGAATTACATTTAAACAATTCGTATTCTGACAAATCTTTAAATCAAGAGAATTCAACTTAATCTCACATCAGAAAATCCTGTAACTCTAATCTAAATACATCATTAAGTTATACATCAAAGTTAAGAACATTAATACTTTCTCGATCACGAGAAATTTGACCCTAACAGTTCATATGTAGAAATCTTAAATCTTCTCTTCAACGGAAAGAAAATTCCTTGTTTTATGCGACATCTTTTTCGGAATGAACACTTGATAAGAAAAAGAGGATATTTCCTACCTTGTCTTTTCTATGCGTCGAAGCTAGGCTGTGGATCACTACTTGCTAAGAATCATGGAAGGCCGTGTTCAATTTAGTAGGCCCATCCGAACTTAACCCTGGATTAAACCTTTTCGCCGTGGGGTTATCCTACGAACGCAAATTCCCTGAATTTGCTATATAAAACGCAGTGATGAAATTCGAAGGTTCGGCTCCATTCGAATTTGCTGCCCAGCCATGAGGTTACAAACGGAAGACATTCTTTGTACTACAACCGCATGGGAAAAACTGACAACCAGCCAACTGAACCCAAGGCTTCCAACTTACAAAACTGTCGTCGCTATGCAACGGAAAAAACAAAAGGCATTTTAACACGACATCTGGTGGTCGATATTTACAAAGTCCAATGCATAACGCCATCGAATAAAAGCCTTACATTAAATTAACATTTTTGATCTTTGCTATTTACCAAAAAAAAAAATGAGGGAGAAAAAAAAATTTACCTCATTTATAATTCACAAAATTTACAACAATACTTCCTCCCTTTTCTTTTAATTTTTTTTTTTTTTTTTTTTAAAGTCAGTATAACCATAGATACAAAAAAGAAATAGCTAATCAAAAATTTACATACCTTTATGCAACACATTAAAAAAAATGGGGCTTTCAGATTCAATTCCGACATTCCAAAATCCAACATTGCATCATGTAATTTAACGCTCGAGACTGCCTTTGTTAGTGCATCAGCAATGTTACTTTGCACATAGGCCACTTTGATCTCGCCTCGTTCCACGTACTCCTTGATTACATGGTATCTCAGATTGATGTGTCTGCTTTTCTTCGTGTTGTCTTCCGAATTTGCTAAACGTATTGCAGCAACGTTGTCGCAAAACAATTTGATCGGGTATTCGGCTAAATTTGCAGCATCAATCTC
>JAFIDM010109632.1:0-17023 GCA_023159025.1 Thereuonema tuberculata | reverse complement strand
CACTATTAGATTTTTTGCTTGTTTCTACTATGCTTTTACATATCTTAATAATTTTTTATTATTAATTTAAAACAGGATATTCTGAAGTCAACAGACAACAGTAGAAAATGATGAATATTGCAGGAACGTCTATATTCAATGAATCTTCATTGCACTATAATTACAGTGGAGAAAATGTATTTAGAAAAAATTATCCTATTCCCTCAATAAATCAGAGATGGACACTAGGGGAAGAATGGTATGAAAGCAATTCTGTTAAGGTTCGTGTTCTCTTTCATTAGAAATTTTCTGTTAAGGCTATATTTTCGAAAAAATTCGTTGATTATTTTTTCAATAAATGTGAAATTCAATCCTATGTTTTCAATATATTTACCTGGTGATATCACTGGAATGTCACTAAACAAAAAAAATTCTTTAGAAACAAAATAAAAGAAAAAAATATTAACAGGACATCGGTTCCACTATCAAATCTTGACATCAAAATGTTTTAGTCGGTACTACAACCATAATTAAATAATATCTATAAGCACAAGATAATAATTTCAAATTTATTTCATTAAATTATTTAATTTTATTATCGGATAAGCTGCTTGATGTCATATAACATTGACAAATAAAACAACAAAGTTATAATTCTCTCACCTATTTAGAAGATCTGCGATGTCGCCACCTAAATCTAGCCAATATTTCGAAATAATCTCTATTATCTTTATAAAGGATAATAATGATGTGGAAAGCCATGATTAAATGTTTTATCATTACGACCTTGCATAATTTTTGAGGAATTGATGAAATCTTTCATTAATGCCATCAGAAAGATTAATAATTTCAGTAACATGGATTTTTATAATGAAAACACTGTATTTTACTTTTAATAACGAAGTTGGTATTATATTAAATATTTGAAAAACAGTTAAATAATTAATAAATATTAATCTATTTAGCATTAGTGAAAACATAATTTTAAATCAGGAATAAAGTATGCGGATATTGAAATTGTAACGCCCTTCCTCTGGATCCTGAAGCATATTTACAAAAGGATTACAATCAGCTGAAAGGCCTCGTTCTACCATGAGGATACCAACATAGATTACAGAGAAAAAAAGAGAGAAATTGAAGTTAAAGCAATGCAGAACTAAAGGTCATATACAACGGTGGCCAGTACTCCATTCCGGATAGTAACCAAAAGAAAGGAAACTGATAATCTTATGAAGAAATGAGTTGAGAGTGCAAATGCTTGAGGAAAAACTGGCTAGAGGTAGCGCCGGATTTCACAGTCGGAAAGAAGAGGAGAATAGTGAATGACTAGATTATCCCGAGAAGACCTTGTGAACGGGGAGAATGACTTACTTTATTTTTAAATCGAATTTTTTTTGGATTGATTTCATTCAGTAGTCCCTTGAACTTTTCTTCTATCTTCCGTTTGATTACGGCTTCTTCCTTGTTTTATTCTTGGACATTGTCTCCTAAGAGCACTACCACACATCACGAAGGAAGAGGGAAAGTTTACTTGTTTTGCTCTACCACGTGCGCAGAATAATTACTTATCAGCTTTTTATCACATTGGTTATGCTGTTGAGATAGATGCGGACCATTTGTTGAGATTTTGAATAAACTGGGTTTCCATAAAAATGGCGAGCATCATCGGTGAGACATTGCATGCTCAGGACAATATTTTTACTACAAATTATTTTATCTGAATTGCATGCCATTATCACTTACAACAGCAGAGAGATATTTCAGCCTACAGAAAGTTTCCTGGAGAAATTTCGTTAACTTCTTTGTCGTTTTTTCCCTAGTGGAGTGGCCTCTATCTAGTATGAAGAGACATCGACCAATTTGATTGTAGCATTAGTTCTGTTACTAGATCTTAATAGAGGGTCAGTGAAAAGAAAGGCAAGGATCTGCAAGTTAAGAAAATTGAGCACATATCCCAATGTTCCGTAGGGGTTGAAATTTCCATATGAATTCTTTATTTGACTTCTCAGAACATTACAAGTTTTCTTACTTATATTTTGACCCTGTCATTGTTGATTTAACCATCAATATTTCAACTATTACCATAAGAAAATATTTTTCCTCCTTATTTGCATTCACAGTTTCATATTAAAGGTGTTTAATTATCTTTGGGCAAGAATAATCGTTTCTGTATGACTTTTTTATAAAGAAAGTTGATTAATTAATTCGACACTCGCATCGTCGATATAATGAATCTCGATTGTTAAAAATTTACAATAAACAAAATGTAACATTAAAAAAAATGAGTTTGAGGAGAAATACACTCACAGATGACAATAATGTAATTATGTTCATCTTTTCGTTTCATTACTGTATATTTTGGCGCTTACGGTATTATTAACAGATGAAATAAAAAGGAATAATGAAGAAGATCAAAACACAATTAAAAATAAATTAAATAAATTAATAAAAAACAAAACAAAAGGTCAAAATAAAAAAAAAAAGTAAAAGAGACCTAAATGAGACAAAATCAAAATTATAAAAGAAATTGGATGAAATTCTCAAATATTGAAACACATTATAGAAAAACATAATTTATATAAAAAATATATAAAAAACAAAATAAATGCACAGTTGGAAAAAGAATATAAAACAAAAAGAAACTGGCTGAAAAATCAAATTAATAAATAAAAGAATAAATAATTCAGGAAAATTATAAAAGATGATCCAAATGCTAACTCAAATGTTTGGAAAATTTTTAAATAAAAATATAATTAGAAAACATAATAAAAATAAGATTCCCGATTATTCAAACTTATTTGAAAATTATAATATTAAAATATTGTTTCATGAACTCACTAAAAATTTTACTCAGAATATAAATGCTTCTAAAACAAATAATAAAAATAAAATAATTATGAATGATGAAAAATAGATATATGAACTGAATTCCATGGTATCAGCATTTCCAAGAAAACCCTTTCTATTTTTTTAGGTTGAATTGTTTCAAAAAATTTATTATACAGATATATATCCCAATTCATGGAAAATTTCATATACGATTCCAGTTCATAAGGGAGAAAATCACAATGAATTAAATAATTATAGGCCAATTTCATTGATTTTAAATATTTCAAAGATTCCTGAAAGTTATTTATCTAAAAACTTCTTAAACCAAAAGAAACTTTTAAATAGCAACAATGTTTTTGAAAATTGTAAAAATTATGTGAAAAACAGGAAGATTAAATTTAAAATTGGGAATAACATTAGTCGATTATATAATTCAAAAAGAGGGATCCGGCAGGGTTCAAAGTTGGGCCCCCTTTCATTTATTATACCGGGTGGGCATAAAATAACGTGAGGTTTCAGAGCCCTCAAGCGAGGAATGTACTGGACAATCGTAAAAACAATCCGTGGACATTCCAAGTGGAACGTGCAGTTTCGATTTCTAAAAAAAAAAAAAGAAATAGTATCAAAAGTCACCAGCAGGGGAAAATGTGCACCAATTTACATAACCACTTTAAATCTGGAGCGATCATAATATAAAAGAACGGCTTGGAGAATTCACATCACTCGGCGATGAACTGCCTTTCGATTGCTTTTACCTTACATGACTGTGTTTTATTAGTGAAGCTATATTTTCAGCTGGACAGTGCTGTCCTTCGGAAATTTCGGCGGTAAAAGACACTACGAAGGGCGATAAGCATAACAAATCAATGAAAAATAATTCAACACTTTGAAACTAGTGGAACTCTAGCAGTGCAACCAGGCCAGGGACGCAAAGCTTTCAGTCAGCAACACGTTGAAGAAGTTGCAACTACTGTTGTGGAACAGGAGATGACGAATGTGCAGGGTATCAAAAGTGCACGGGCAAAATCCCAGCAAACGGATATCCGTTACTCAACGGTGCGGAAAATCCTGAATCAGATGTTGAAGTTTTACCCTATAAATTCTGTCTTGTTCAAGAATTGCACCCCGGCAATGCGACCACCCGCATTGATTCTTAGTGCGTATGGAAGTCGATGAAGCATGGCCGTGGCGGATTTTATGGCGTGATGAAGTACACTTTTATTTGAACGGTGATAGTAAAAGACACAACTGCCGCCTTTGGGCTGCCACTAATCCACACGTGGGTCTGCAGATGTCTATCCACTCGCCGAAAGTCACAGTGGGGTGCAGCTTTACTTCATCATTTATCATCGGTCCTTATTTTTACGAGGAAACTCACCAAAGTGGAGCAGTAACCAGTTCTATCAATGCTGCACGGTATTCCAATATGCTAAAGAACTTTGTGGTTCCACAACTGCAGTAACCAGGATGTCTCGATTTGATATGCGGGATGGTGCACCACCCCACATCGGATTGCAGATACAATATGTGTTCTGGCAACATTTCTCTGACACAAGTCATTAGTCGTGCATTTCCACAGCATGGCCACCGAGGTCGCCTAAGCTCAATCCTTGTGACTTTTGGCTGTGGGGCTTTCTTAAACGCATTGTGTATCAAGGACATGTCCCCGATATCCGGACGTTAAAAGAGTGCATTACATTACAGGTGTGACAAATCTATTTCGATATGTTGAGAGTTGCCGTGGAACATGTCATCCACCGCATGCAGCTCATGGACCATCACAATGGTGGTCATATGGAACCTTATGTGTAATTATCAATAAACTTTGTCAATATTGTTACGAAACTTAATATTTGCTGTCTCATTTGGCAATTACTAACTGATTATTCGTACGTACTAGAACCTTTGCAGCGCTGCATTTTTCTCTGTTGGCGACTGTTGGTACTAATTTTGTTTTTTTTATAAATCGAAACCAAATGTTCCATTCTGTATGTCCCCAGAATGTTGTTACGATTACATCCAATACATTCCTCGCTGAAGGGCTCTGAACACCTCACGTTATCTTATGCCCATTCGATATATATAAATTCAGTAAGTAAAAACATACAAAATTCAAGAATTTTTCTAATGCTGATGACGTCATTCTGATTGCTACTGATGTAAGCCAAATTCAAGCACATAAAAAATTGCTGAAAGACTTAAATATTATAAATAAATAGTCATTCTTAATTAAAATGAAAATAAACGGGAATGAAACAAAAATATTGATAATCTACAAAAATAAATATGTAAATGTTCGTTTGTTCAAAATCTTAAATCTCCGAAAGTTCTCCACCGATTGCCTTGGAATTTTGACACAACGTTGCATTCGAAAACGCATGTGTTTTTATGTATCTATTATGTAGATGTCACACCTGTGACAGGTAAAAATATGCTTTCTTTGAGAACCCCAGGTGTATGGCGCCAACCCGCAATACACCTGAGTTAAGCGAAGAAGGCTACAATGGGCTGGGAAGTCATGCATTCTCCGATCTCGATATTACTTTGCTAAATAAATAAAGTTTTTGTTTTTAATTCGTTCCGGAGCGAAGCAACGGTACCGACTAGTTAAAAATAAAAAAGAAATACTAAACAATAATTTCATAATTAGTTTACATGATATTGAATGTTCAAATATTCATCAAAGTAAGAATTCGTCTCATAATAGAGTTTTTTACGTGTACTATGGAAGTTATTGTCCATTTTCTTTACGCCTGTACACTTCACTAGACTAATTTAATAGAAATTAAAAATTAAGAATTAAAAATTAAAAATTATATAAAATTGAATTAAAACATTAAAAAGATCATAACCAGGTTTTCTCCATGAGAGGGGATGTTTCAAGTGATGAAATATTAATACAACAAGTCAATAAATAAGTTCAATTGTCCAAATAGGCGGGTTCTAATGTTGTCCACATGATATGCGGCATGATTGCTAGGATGAATGCAGCGCGTCTGATGGTAGTTTGGTGAACTGAGGACGTAAACAAATGCACATGGGTCTAGTTGGTTGATGTTTTATGGCGCAAAAGCAGCTGCGGCTAAGCTGCGCCACATGGGTCTATTTATGATGAGTATCTCCTGTTTGGTGATCAAACAAATCCAATTGTTTGTAGTTGTTCTACTTATGGTCACTGTTTTTATCTGAAACAAAACTAGAAAACTATGATATAAAATTCCATATCCGGTTCCATGTTAAGGTTCTTGATTTTTTCTATAGCTTGAGCGCTGTTTTATAGTGTACACTGATTTCACATTGAGTTTTTTTCATTTTATAATACAAATGATCTGCAATTATTTCTAAAGCTGAGTTTTTGCATTTGATAATACAATGGTGCAACAACTTCTCAATAAAACAGAAGGCATTTCATTTTCTAATAATGAAAAATATGTACTGAAGATCAATAGAAAATTTGTGAGAAAACTACATAAAGATGAAATAATCATCTCATAACTGGCAAACAAACTAAAACTAAATATTTTGATTATATATGATTTTGAATGATTTTGTAATAGGGAAGTTGAGCTCTTATTTCTTTCTTTTCTATCATAATAAAAATGTTTTTACATTTAGACAAAAACTTCTAAATTATGGTCTGGAATGTTTTTTTTTTTTTTTTTTTTTTCATTGCTATACCTAGTCTAAGACTAACCAATAGCTATTAATCTAGTTTATTACTTAAATTATATTATAGTCTATTTTATTATGATCTGGTTGTAAGAATCTGTCCATTGACATATCTTATTAATTCTGTTTACTACTGCTCCCACATAAATCCAATAATTTAGTCCTTTTCAATCTTCTTTTAATTGTCTTATTCTTCAATAGCTCAGATGCTTCTCTATTTGGATGGTGCTGTAGTCTTATTTTATGCTTTTGGGCCATTTTTTTTATTTCCTCAGCTACACATTCCATCTTCAAATCCCTGTGTAAATCAGAGTTTCTTATATACCAGGGAGCATTAACTATGTTTCTTAACACTTTATTTTGAAATCTTTGTATTATTTGAATATTACTCTTTTTAGAGCAACCCCACATCTGTGCTCCATACAACCAAATTGGTTTCAGAATCTGTTTATATAATAAAAGTTTATTCTCTACTGTCAATTGTGATGTTCGTCCAATCAGCCAATAGAATTTCCTATATTTAATTTCCAATTCTTCTTTCTTTTTTTTAATATGTGTCTTCCATCTTAGTTTGGCATCAAGATTCATACCCAAATATTTAGCCTCATTCACAAAAGGTATTTTTTGTCCATTCATTTCCAAAGGGATTACTTTATTCTTTTTATATGTAAAATTTATATGTACCGATTTATTTTCATTAAACCTTATTCTCCATTTTTTAGTCCACCTGTTTATATTTTCAAGAGCAGCTTGTACCTTTTCAGCTGCCTTTTCAAAGTTATCCTCAATTGCTAATGTGGCAGTATCATCAGCAAATGTTGCTGTAATTGTGTTTTTTGTTTCAGGAATATCACAAGTATATAACAAGTACAAAGTAGGGCCCAGCACACTACCCTGCGGTACTCCCGCATTTATACTTTTTACATCTGAGTAATCTCCTTCATAATTTACCCTAAATATTCTATCTGTTAATATATGAGGTTAATATCTGACTATATTGTTTTGGTAAAAATTGCTTCATTTTATATATCAAGCCCTCATGCCAAACTTTGTCAAAGGCCTGAGCTACATCTAAAAATACTGCTGTACAAACTTTCTTTTCTTCAAGTGCTTGTTCAATTTTTTCCACTATTCTGTGTACTTGTTCAATTGTTGAATGTTTATTTCGAAAACCGAACTGATGGTTTGGAATTAAATTTCTATCTTCTATAATCGGTTTTAGTCTTTTAAGTAGCAGTTTTTCGAATAATTTTGATATAACTGGAAGTAATGAAATGGGTCAATATGAAGAAACTTCTGTTAGTAATTTCCCAGGTTTTGGAATCATAATTACTTCCGCTATTTTCCATTGTCTGGGTACATGCTTTAATCTAAAAGCAGCATTGATTAAATAAACTAGTTTAATAATTGCTTTTCTTGGTAATTGTTTTAAAATCTTACCAGTGATAAGATCATATCCTGGGGCCTTTCTTAATTTAATTTGTTCTTTAATGAATGTTTCCACTTCTTTGCATGTTACTGGAGGTATTTCCATTATATCCATTTCTTGATTGATTATTTGATCCAGTTGCATTAATTCAGTCTCTTTATTTGGTTTGAAGATTTCTTCCAAATATTCTGCAAATAATTGCGCCTTTTCTTTACTTTCTTTAGCCCATATCCCATTTTTCTTCTTTATAGCAGAATTATGCTGTATAGACCTTTTAATCCCTTTTGTTGCTTTCCATAAAGAGTAATTTGTTTCACTGTCTGGTGTAAGTTCTTTTAGAAATATATTTATTGTTTCATTTTTGATTATTTGAATTTCTCTTGTTAATTGTTTTGTAAGTTTATTAAGTTGTGTTTTATCCTCAGGTTTTCTTGTTTGTTGCCATTTTCTTCTAGCTTTCCTTTTTTCTATTATCAATTCCCTTATTTCTCTGGGATAATTTATCCCCAGTGTTTTCCTTTTCAGTTCTGGAGTATTATTCCAAGCAGCTTGCTGTATATTATCTGTTAGATTTTCCACTTCCTTTTCTAAATCATTTATATTTTTTAAAGATACTTTTAATTGTATCTTTTCCTCTAGTTCTATTCTAAAGTTTACCCAGTCTGTTAATTTATTTACAAGACATGGTTTATTTATTTGATATTTTAATATATTTTTCCCTTCTGAGATTTTTCTCAGGTTTCCATTATCATTTATTTTTCTTTTATCGAAAACCGTGACAAGATGAGAAACTGTCACAAATTCATTCAATATTTTTCGAAACTCCTTCTTCAAAATATTTTGTAGCGTATTTTGATGCACAAAATTAATATATTTCAGTGTAAAGATTGTTTCTATCGCATCATGATCTTTCTTATTACAATAATAGCTTTTTGATTGTTTTCAGTACAATTGAATTGAGACTATTCAGCGGAGGTCAGTAGTAACGTATTTGAATACTGCATTCTGTGGGTTGGATTACCAAAACACATGCACTGCATGCCCTGCTATACTATATCCTGGAAGTCGCATAAAACACGTTTTTGCTAAACACTTTTTTTCGCCCCACCGGATCGAATATTGTTCGCTAAGCTTTATATTTATAAATTGTTGTTTTAAAATTGGGCGCTATATCTTCCTTCATCTCGACTTCACATGTTACGTTATCTACGAACACTGATCACAACAGTTTACATACCTAAAAGGATATTCCCCTACTAAGTTTAATGCCCAAGCAAAGAAGAGCTTCTCAGTCTCTTTGATGACAGGCTGAAAAGATAGTTCAGTGTCATATTAGTGATCATATTTTACATATAAGAAATTACATTCTTCTAATAACAGACGAAATGTGCCTGTTGTTAAAAGCCATTATCGACCTTAAATCATAGAATTCGGTAGTAGAATCCCTCGATGTTAAGATGTTAGATTAAATATTAAAATTTATCTGGGAGTGATATTTTTGAGTACTTCAAACAGATGAGATTTGGGTGATTCGATACACGATATGAATGGTAATTTGCTCATTGCTTTCATCTATTTCCATTCAACTTCAAATGAGATATTTTACACGGCAATCCTTCTCCTATCAATGCCTCACGCTAAGCTCTCGTTGATGATGAGGTCCAACACATAATATCGCGGAGAAATAAAATTCTAGATTACTTAACAAGGTTATCTTCGAAAATAAACCATTAATTTATCAATTTTTTTTTATTCTATGGAGCAGGATATGTCACAGGCTACTTCTTTTAATTTTCAAAAGGATATTTTAAACAATTGTAAAACTTATTGAAGAAACAAGTGCTTTGCGATCATTTTTGCAAAATTGATAAATTATATTTCAAATAATTAAACATATTATTTTAAGGATCTAATGAATTGAATTAAAACAATGATAGCATATTGAGAAAATTGTTTTTATTCAAAAGTTTATATTATTACATTAAGTATGAATGTCAAATAGCTCTGCTTGTCGGAAACGGACAGGTAAATTGCCAATCAGTTATCGTCTATTGTTACTTTCAATTATAGACGAAATCCAAACGAAGTTCGACGAATCAGGAAACTGCTTTTTAGTCAATCGTAATTGAAATTAAATACAGTTTAGAAATTTGTCAAAATCCGTTGAAAAATTCGGAGAACCTCGTTCAGCCAGGAGTTTTACGGAAGCTATTACTTCTGTTTCTGTGCTTCGCCACAGTAGGATTTGATCTCCTTCAAACCATCTTTCCTGCCATCCAAAAACATTTTAACAACTGCAAGCAATTTCTGCATTCAACCATGCAATTACTATCCTTCTAAAGCCACTCTTAATGTCTTCTTTCTCTCCAACCATGAAATTGCGGAGTAATGCCAGCCATTCTGCCTCCTCTCATTTATTTGATTCAATCAGTAATTTTGAAATTTTAAATGAAATAGAAAACTTATTTGCGTTTCATTGCGGTAATCATAAAGATGTCTTTTGTATATTTTTATAGGAGATGAAATTCGGAAAAGATAAGCTTTCCTTTGAATTAAAAGATGACAAATTAACCAGTGTTGACCTTAGAAATTTTATTTGGCCATCACGTCTTCAAAATCCTATTGAGCGCAGCGTTTTAATTTTAAGGCTCAACAAGGAAGCTCATCGGCAGGTAAGAAAGATAGTTAGGAATTTGTTTGTAATGTATCAGGATCACTTAGATTGACGTGTATCGTTTATTTCACAGCTAGTATCATATAGTTGAAAAAGTCAGTTCCAAATTTTCCGCAACGGATTCACTTGATTGCATGTATCTGTGTCGACATAACAGTATCCAGGATTTTGTAATGAAAAGGGTTGTGATGATGAAAATAGTTCAACTTATTAAATAATGTTGTGTCATTCTGCTGATAGGGTAAATCAAACTGAGAAATAGCATATGGAGAATACAGTGTTTTTATTCGAAGATTTATTACTGTAGATAGGAATAGAATCTTTGTTTATTCAAAGTCTACCATGTTTCTACGAATTATTTACATTTAAAAGTTTAAAAACATATTATATATACAGTAATAGCTGTTGGTTACTTGAGGAGGAGTCTCTATCAATACGGAGGCCGGAAATGTTGTTATTAGGTAAGTGGTGCAAATATAGTTGACTGAATTTCTTATTGCACCTAAAAATATTTTATGTAGATCTTTGTTTCTCGGAAGCGCACAGTACAATTGCCAACCGTTTATTTTCTACAATTGCTTGCTATTATTTTTAAAGACGAAATCCAAGCATAGTTCGATGAATCAGTAAATTGTTTTCAGTTAATCATAATTGTAATTAAATATAGACTGGAAACCCCACAGTAAAACATTGATTCAGCTAGAAGCAAATACTTTTGATTATGTTTCCCCATAGTAGCCGCTGCTCTCGCTCAAACCATTTTCAGTGCCATCAAAAAATATAGAACACATTGTAAAAACTGATGACTAGCAAGCAATTCCTGCACATCCTTCCAAAGCCACTCTTAATCTCTTCTTTCTCCCAATCATTGAAATTAAGGACAAACGCCAGCTCTTTGACCCTCTCCTATCCTTATATATTATTTCTTAAAGGTGTTTCTGTGTTGGTACGCCCTAACTCCCTTAATATCAAAATCAATGATTGAGACATCATTCTGAAGATTATGTTCCCCGCTAATGACAAAAAATAAACAAATTGTTTAAAATTAATGTTTTCGTTAAATATTTCATTTTAAAAACCTTTTTATGAAAATGTAGACATGCTTTTACAGAAACAACGATCTTTGGAAAGCGAAATAATATTTTAAATAATGCTATAGAGTTGTAACCTTCAAATATCTCCTTTCGTGAATAAAAATGTACTTTAAAACGATATTTCATTGTTTGTTTCATAAAAACAGATAAAATAAACGAAAGATTTATATTTTAATAAAAATAAACGATTTATTACAATAAAAAACATAAAAAATTGTCAACTTCTCATATATTATTTCTCAAAGGTTTTTTTTTTATTTCCCTTAATACTTCATCAAAATCAATTATTGAGATATCATTTTGCAGATAACGTTCACAAAAGACGAAAGACGCTAAAGACGAAAAATAAACAAATCGTTTAAAATTAATGTTTTCGTTAAAACACTTTATTTTAAAAATCTTTTTATAGAAAATGTTCATCTATTGACAATCTGTTCATTTATTTATTGCGACATTACCATTCAGTGACTGATTAAGATACCATGCAAATTATTCGCACGGGTCAAACCTTTTTATAAAAATGGAGAAGGCGCCGTCTATTGACAATATGTTTAACTAACTGCACGACAGCTGTTGGATTTCTTTATTATTTCTCAAAGGTGGTTTTTTTATAGCGAATTATTCGCACGGGTCAACTAGTTTATTTGAATAAATGATTAGTTCTGAAATTTTCAATTAAATACTTGAACTTAATTGCTGTATTATCATAGTAATATTAAATATATCCTTTGTATATTTTCATAGAAGATGGAAAAGAGGCTTCAAATCCCTACTCAGAGGAGCTATTCAAATTTAAGGTTCAATCTGCAAGTTCATCGACAGGTAAGAAAGGTTGTTAATGAAAAATTATAAAATCAATTACTTTAAATATATGTTGATATTAGTATATTTTGCAGAATGGTAACATGTAATGAATATTAGAAAGAGAAAATAAATTAATATGGCATGGTGCAACTTATTCTAATGTAAAATCAATTATTTAATCACATTCAATTAAAAAAATAAACCAAAGTTTATATCTTATGCAAAATTCTTTTACATTAGCAAAACAAATAATCTGTTATCTGGAATAATAATATAAAGTTCAACTTGCTGAAGTTTTCAGATATCAATATAGTTCAAATAGTTTATTTATTGTAAACTATTTAGTTTCTCACCCTATGTGGAATATAGAGTCTTATTCAACTTGTATGATATTATAATATCGCTGTATTAATCATAAATGTTCTTTCACACTATGTGATTTATCAGTAGTTATATAATATGTAATATATATAAACAGTTTCTTTCTCTAAAGATCCTTATTCAGATAGAATCTACAAAAGTTCATTATGCTGATCAATCAAATTAACTATATCTTCTTTAAATTAGATAATCCCTTTTATGTTTCACAAAGTCTCTATTAAATTCTTCTTATCTAATTAAAGTTCTTTTCTTTTATCAATAATTAAATTCATGAAGCAAATCCATACTTGCAAAAATCTTAAAGTCAGTTATCCTTAAATGAAACATCTAAGCTCTCTCATATTCACGCTGTGTGTCGTTTTGAAAAACTTCTAGTGTTCTTTGTTTCTGTAATAATTAAGATAGCTTACTTTATTCTTCATCTATTATTTCTACTTAGAGTTGATTCGATCTGGGATTTACATTTTACCTTACACCACATCTCTAGTTCACGTCTAAAATAGTCCTAATGTCTTCTGGTCCAACGATCCTTGCTATCGCTGTAATCTTCAATTATTCTTACCTATTCTTGAATAATTCTGTTCCCTGCTTTTTGAAGACAAAATTAAATCGAGAGACAAGAGATTAGTGAAGTTCATTTATTTAATATCTTAAATAACTTGGAATCGAATCCTAAATTATATCAGCAGCAAATTATTCATCTATTTATGAATACTTATTCTTTCGGAAAATTTGTAATATTCCTTCTCTTCTGCATATATATTCTTTGGTGAGCTATTAAGTCAAAAATGGTTTATATCCTTCCATTTTTCAATATTGAGTCCAATCCAGAATCATCTTCTTAGTAGTACGCTACGCCATTATACTACTGAATCTCACCATCTTCACTTCCTTTTTTTTTTTTCAAACAAACACACAACAACAATCACTTCGCAACTGCCAAAACAAAACAACTTATTTATTTTCGATGCAGTACAATGGTTAGAACCTCTACCAATTTCTTCCCTTCTCTACGCTAATTTGAGTGGAAATTTCCTTCATTTCCATTTTCTTTTTTGTCACTGGTAGCTTGTCATTATTAACACTGTTGGGACGATTTGAAATTCGTATGTTTAACTCAAGCCACAAAGATCTCGACAGCTTTCCTTAGATTGTTTCATTCATCTCCCTTTTGAGTGATTCGGACAAAGATATACAAGCAGTCGGCATTTAATTTTCCCCTGAATTTCAGTTATTTATCTGAACGTCAGTCTACAACAAGACAACTCGATTGGTAAGTTTTGATAGAATTTCTTTAGAGTCGAGGCTATTATCTTGCTATTCATTAATTTGCGGCTACAATATAATTATTCAGATCAAATCCCTCACATTTTCCTATCACTTTTAGTTGGGAAAACAATGCCATTTTTTTTTACTTTGCTATTAATGTAAAACAGGAGCCTTTTTGCGGCCCATAAAATATTTTTCACAAAATTATTTCAAGACGCTCATTCTGAGTTTCAAACCTATAGAATTTCTTTTTATCGTTTCTTTCTTACACTTTGTAATAATAAACCTCTTTAACATTAACTGTACTGTGTCCAGGCCCGTGCAGAGATGGTTCAGTTTGCATGGATCTATGATTTTGAGGAAACCTAATCTCCCTGGTGGAGGCAAAGGGGGAACTCTTTGATAAAGAATATTGTTTAAGTTAAAGTTTAAAATGGAGCCACTGCATCCGAAAACTTAAGAAATATAGAATTTTGGAGCTTTTTTTGATTGTAGAGTTAATTTACCTAAGTTGTTTTTACGTGTGTTAAAATTGGAAGGACAATTTAAACAACGTTAAAAAAAAGTTAATCTGTAAGATTCAAGAGGCGCAGATCAGTTTCAAACTGCTAGAATGCATTCCTTTCTCGATACTATGGTACATGCAGTCTTTAGATTTAGATATTATGATAATTAAAAATGAGGACACTTTCAATACTATGGTTTATAGAAAAGGAGTGTATGCAGTTATCACATTAAATTTCAATACGGCAGCACCAACTTCTTATAAAACTGATGTTATAAAATTGGCTGTCACAAGAGCCATAAGAATATGTTCAAATAAAGAATTATTGAATGATGAATTATAAAAAAAATCAGGAAAAGTTTTGTTATGAACAACTATCCAATGGAATTCATTAATAAGATAATACGTAGAAAAATTAAGTAAAAAAAAATAACAAAATTAAAAAGGATAATGTAATTAAAGGTGTAAGTATTCCTTTTGAGAGGATTTACAAAGCAAGCTAACTCCAATATTGGCAAATGTAGGCATTAAAATTGCAAATAAGGCGAGGAACACAATTAGAAGTGTCCTGAATTATGAAAGCAAAAAAGTCTCCAAGGCAGATATTTCGAATAAAATGGGAGTGGTGTAAGGAATAAGATGTCGATCAGAAGAGGGACGTTGCCAATACATTGGAGAAACAAAAAAAAAGTCAAAATTCGAATGCAAGAGCATCCTAGAGCTATACAACAGGGCAATGATCAGTATTTAACAGCACTCCATCACAAAAATACTGGTCATGAAATAATGGTGGACAATCCATTCATTTTCAATACAATTATTGATCAATACTAACGTAAATTTTACGAATCTTTGTTGATAAAAATCTAACAAATGCTGTAATACTGAGGTTTCAATAACAAATGCCTTACAATATCAGCTCTATTAACTTTACTTTTAATTATTGATCATTATAAACAATAATTAAATTTGCTTATATTAATAAGCAAAATGTATTTTAATACTTAGCTATTGTAATATTATTAAGAAGGATTATAATAATAATGTTTATTATACTTGATTTGGGTGTTAACCCTTTAGAAGTGAGAATCTTCCATCTTTTTTCTTTTACAATATTAGTAATACAATTTCCTTTTATTTTTATTTATAACTACAAATAAGATTATTAACAAAAATAATATTCTTTTTATAATATAATAATAACAACAACATAAGTAACAGTAACAATATTACCAAATAAATTTATTTACCCCTCTTATTTATTCTTTCTTTTCTATTTTTTCAAAAATACTTTAATATATTTATATAATTTCTTATAAATTCTGTTGAGATTCAGTTGTGTAATCCACCATCCACCCCTATTGGAGACTTTTTCAGCTTATAACACCTTTGTTTCTTCTTTAATTTTTTCACATTCAAAAATTATCTGGGTCCAATCCTCTAGTCTATTGTATCCTATTCTACAATTCCTTTCATCTTTGGTTAACCAGTATTTCCCCGACTTGCAAATACTACCATATCTAATTTTAATATATATTTCTCTCCAATAGGAATGGATCACATTTTTACATAACAAACTGGCCCCTTCATTTTGAACCTCTAGTTTACCATAGTAATTGTTAAATTTCGATTTTTGCATTTTATTATAATTACATTGCATATTTATTTCAATTAATTTTTTAATAATTATTGTTTTACATTCTATCCAATATTTATCATCCATTATCTTTTCCAATTCAATCCCTAATCCTACTTCATTAAGTATTTTTTCAATCTCTTTTATATAATTATATTTATTTCTCTTCTTTGCATTTTCTACCATGTTCTCTAAAATTATCTTTGGTAATCTATCTTTGTTAAGTTTCACAATTTTGGTTACGTAGTCTATACTCCTTTTAATATAATCTATTCTTAATGGATATAATCCTAATTCATTTTCCACAATATAATTTGGAGTATCTTTTTCCATAATAAAATGTAACTTAATAAATAAGTTATATGTTTTCTAATTCCTTTTTAATTTTCCATCCATCTATTTCTATACCATAACAAATGACACTTTTAACTATACTGTTAAACATGTATTTTATTTTTTTCCAATCATTTATTTTTGCTTGTTTGATTAATTTTATTAATTCCCAAGTTGCTGCTATTCCTTTTTCTTTTCTATATTTTATATTTACATAAATTTAATGATTGAAATTTGAAAATGTCAATAATTTAAAAATAATAATAATAATAAAAATAATAATTTAATTTCCTTTATCTTTGATTTAATTTTGTTTCTCACCGAAAACCAATATTTCATTGCTGCATACAATATCATCAAACAAAATAAAGAGTTCGAAATAAAGTTTAACGTGCGTACATATATTTTAAAAAATTAATTA
>JAFIDM010109631.1:0-17027 GCA_023159025.1 Thereuonema tuberculata | reverse complement strand
CGGAGCTTTGTAATCTCATGATTATTATTAAGTCACTATTAGGTATCGCCTTCCTGGCGTGGCCGTGCGGTCTCGGCGGCGGCCAGCCGTGGCGACCAGTGCGCCAGTACCTGGGTTCGAATCCCGGCAGTGGCATGGCTGTTTCAATTTCTTTTCCTGTGTTGTCCAGCCTCTTCTTCACTTTCTCTTCGGTCTGACGTCATTCCGTAATGGCGTCCTGGGGGCAGGCAACGGGAAACCACCCCCAGTATCTTTCCTCAGGTGTTTCTAGGAGATCCATGTGAGACCTCCATAGAACTGGACCTGTCTTCGGACAGAAAACTATGGATGGATTAGGTATCATCATCCAGATTTACCCTCAACGATAGTCTTAGAGTGAGCAAAATAGTTAAGGATTCCATCTTAGTACCCGAGAGTGATTACCCCACAAAAAACATCTTATATTATAAGAAAGTTATTCTGTTTGTCGTAAGACTAAGTTTTTCCAATTTTGTGACCAAACTTTAAGAGATAGATTGGTCATGTAAATGGACAAAATGTAGATCTTTTTAAGACAAACAAAATGCTACAAAAATCTTTCGAAAAATTTTTGGGTTTCTAAGATGGCGCCTTGTAAAGGGTTAAATTTTGACTTTTTCTCATTTTAAACGAAAAGTATAAAAGTTGGAAGAGAACATTATATTGAGAAAATGTTGGTTACCTCCTTTAACGGACACTCCGAATAGCGGACACCTCTAATTAGCGGACATTATTGCAGGTCCCAGTCCCTTAAAATAGGACATTCCATGCTATCCACTCCAAATAGCGGACACTCTGAATAGCGGACAGTTATTTTAATTTAAAAAAAAAATCGATTAACATTTCGACAAACACATCATGGTTGTATTTACATCGGTGTCCCATATATTGATACATTGTATCGGTGTCCCATGATTCAATGCACGAATCTGAGGCCCTTCTTTTCACTGCAGTTGCTTTGTAAATATAAATCCCTCGAAAAGCTATCCTATAAACGTGTTGATTAAATTTAGTGCGAATTAAAATGGCGTTAAAAAGGAAGAGATTGGCACTGAAAGAAAAAATTGATCTTCTTGAAGTTGCTGAAAAAGAAAAGTTGAGTGTGCGTTGTCTTGTTGAACGTTTTAAAGTTAGAAAAACTCATGTAAGTGAACTTTTGAAGGACAAAGATGAGATTAGAAAAATGTGGATTGTGAATTCAAACGAAAATTCGAAGAATTTGAAGTTTCGTAAAACTGAAACAAGCAAAATCGTCGCAGTGGTGATAAAATAGTTCCGCTCTGCTCGTGAAAAGAACATTCCTATATGCGGTGTTTTGCTTCAAGAAAAAGCCAAAGAATTCGGTCAAACTTTAGGATTGGACATGTTTAAGGCATCAAATGGATGCAAGAAATTAATTTTCTATACACTAGTAATTAATTTTATCATTATTTTAAGTAAGACAAATGGATTAGCAGTCATTTGAAAAGGAATATAGTAAATAATTTGCAATTGTTCATATTCTCTCAAATTGCAATGATAATTGTAGAAATTTAATTAAGATTGTACATAATTTTTCATTAAATGACATGCTATAAGCTAAAAAATGAAAAAAAGATAGTCCTCCCCAATAGCGGACACCTCCCAATAACGGACAAAACTTCCGGTCCCGTGACTGTCAGTTAATCGGAGGTAACACTGTATTTGAAAGTTCTATCGAACAATATATCAGTGATTTACAAATGTTTCTGTGTTTGCAAGATACATGCAAAAATGTGAAAAATTTCATATTGGCGCCAACCTGCAATACATCTGAGTTAAGCGGAGAAGGCCACAAACGGCTGGGAAATCGTATATTTTCCGATCTCATATTAATTTGCTAAATAAATAAAGGCTTTTTTTTTAGTGCTATACATGCAAGAGTTCCAGAGAGAAGCGACGGAACCCGGATATTATTATTTATTATTAATTATTATAATTTATTATATTTTATAAAAACGTTATTCTGTCGGTCATTCTGTCATAAGACTTCCAATTTTGTGACCAAACTATTAGTCATTCACAAACGAATTTCTGCATTTGCAAGATACAGAGGGTTATTCACAATCTATGGTAACGATTTGCATGGCGCGTGACGACGCAACCAATCACAGTAAGGTATGCAAATATATGCAAAGGTACAGGTGAGTACTTAAAGATTAGTGTGGAGGGGTGCGGGTTAGTTTGTTCGGAGAAATGCCGCCGAAAGTGTCACAGTTTTGGGAAGGGTACGTTACAGCCCTTTCCGACGCGAAATTTAGTTATTCCGCAATAATTACGGCATGTAGAAAAAGAGGTTTCACCATTTCGAAGAAAGGAGTTCATAATGTGTTGGCTGGTTTTGGTTTGGCCCGTACAGGACAGATTTCCGGGACTGAAAAGCAAGCAAATCCAAGGACACCTATAAGTCGCACAAAGACTATCATTCAGAAAGTCAAGAAAATAATGACGGGGAACAATCCAGCGACCCAAAGGACCATTGCTGCGAAGGTTGGAACATCTCTTCGTACCGTAAACAAGATTATCCATAAAGATTTGGGACTTCAAAAGAGACATAAAAGCAAGGTTCACAAGCTCTTACCAAAGCACATTTCAGAACGTAAGACAAATTGCAGAAAACTGTATGAAAGACATCTCGCTGGGGATAAATGGAAATATGTCGCCACATTAGACGAAGCATATGTTTATCTGTCCGACTGCAATAAACCAAGGGCGATTTTCTATCGCCCAGTGGGAGCCAAATCGTTTCCAAATTGGTACAGAGAATGTCGTGAAACTTTTTCGAAGGGATTCATAATCGTTGGGTTTATTCCTATCAAGGCAAGCTACAGATACGGAGGGTGGCTCAAAATGTAAAGGTGAATTGCGTTCTATCAGGATCACGTACTGACACAAATTTATACACAGGAACTACCTGCTCTTTACGGAAACGACGTTTACAAGGTCCGTCTTAACCAAGACAAGGCGTCCAGCCATACGTCCAAATCGACCCAGAATTTTCTGACACGAATGGAACAGCAAACCGGAATCCAGGCTATACTGTTTACCGAGATACCAGTGAAGTCTCCAGACGCATCGCCCATGGATTTTTGCGCATTTGGACTATTAAAACGAACCTTGGGAAGACGACGTCCTCGTTCATTGACTCTGGAAATGTTGTCAGCAGGAGTGGCAACGTATAAGTCTTCCCGTTCTTCGCAGTAGTCTCCTGCAATGGAAACTGCACTGCAGAGCGATAGCAGTATCTCATGGCCATCAAATAGAGCATGATCGTTGGTGGAGAAAGGAATTTCTGGGAAATAGACCCGAATCCAAATCGTTACCATAGATTGTAAACAACCCTCCGTATATGCAAAAATGTGATTTTTCCTTTTAAATTTTTGTTGTGTGGCACCAACCCGCAATACATCTGAGTTATCCGGAGAAGCTACAATGGACTGGGAAGTCGTAAATTCTCCGACGATCTCAATATTAATTTGCTAAATAAATAAAGTTTTTTTTTTTATGCTATTTATGCTAGGGTTCCGGAGCGAAGGACAGTACCTGGCTATTATTATTATATATTATAAAAACATATATTATAAAAACATTATTCTGTCTGTCATTCTGTAAGGAAAATATTAAATTGCAAATTACTAAAATGTCGGAGCAAGGAAATCTTTTAGAAAATGATTCAAGAATTTTCACAACACATGTTATTTCTCATGAAGTTTTGTAATAGAACCTAATATGTTTCGTTATCAAACACGAAATATTAACATTTTAGCCATTTATAAACCATTAAACAAAGGTAAATTTATTGAAGAATTAGAGAATCTATTCAAAAAAAAATGAAAATATATTAAACAGTCCAACTATATTAATTGGCGATGTAAATATAGATGTTTTCAAAATGAATAAAAACAATGCAGTACAGAAATACTTAAAACTTATGTGCAATAATGGTTTCAAAAATTGTCTTTACGGAGCAACAAGAAACAACTGTACAATTCATGGAAAGCAAAGAAATTTAACGTGCTGTGATTATGAGTAACTAAAGAAAAGGAAACGCAGCACTTGAATAAAAGGATAAATTACCTTTCTGATTAGATTATGGGAAGGAATTGGGAACGGCAGTTTCGTCCTTCTACGGACTCATCAGCCCAACCCCGCCTTCCCTTAACAAAATCAGAAAGGCAAGATCTTGTTGGTAAAAGTCACCTCCGACCGCACCAACAACAAAAGGCAAGAAAATAAATTGCTGCGTCTCTCCTACGAGAGTAGGTTGAAAGGAATTCGTATAGGATTCGTATAGGAGAAAGGCTTTTTGCTGGCGTCGAGAGACGCAGCAATTTATTTTCTTGCCTTTTGTTGTTGGTGGGGTCACGGCCGGGTCGGCGGTGACTTTTATCAACAAGATCTTGCCTTTCTGATTAGATTATGGGAAAGAATTGGGAACGGCATTTTCGTCCTTCTACGGACTCATCAGCCCAACCCCGCCTTCCCTTAACAAAATCAGAAAGGCAATTTATCCTTTTATTCAAGTGCTGCGTTTTCTTTTTTTTTCGTTATTCATGGAAATACGAAAATAAATATAGATCATATTTTCATAAATAAGCATGATATCGAAACACCAGGGATAATATGTAAAGAACGAATCTCGGATAATAAGAGTTGAAAATGAGAAAATAACAGATCCAAATATAATCTATAAAGAACTAATCAATGAGGTTAAACAAAACAAAATTCATGAAAATCTACGTATATAAAAAGAAAAGTCCTGACTCACTCACTCATCATCGCCCACCCCAAAGCCTTGGACCTAGAAAGCTGAAATTTTGCACAAAGGTTCCCTTTATGATGTAGACAAGGAATACAGCCGGAATCTTTGAAATTCTTACGGGATAGGGAATAATCTGGCAAACTGGCCATGAAGTATGTGGCGGCAACCCCAAGTGTTTGACGCCAATCGCAATACATCTGAGTTAAACGGAAAAGGCAACAACGGGCTGGGATGTCATATATTCTCCGATCTCAATATTAATTTGATAAATTAATTTTTTTTTTTAATGCTGTAACGCAAGGGTTCCGGAGTGAAGCGACGGTACCTGCTAGTACAACAATAAAAATAAAGTGTAATAACTATAGAATTACATCCTTGGTCTTGTTCACTGCCGGGCTCGAAGGAATTTAATATTGGGAACGAAAATACCAAAGATCAACAACTTCAAAAGAAATAATTTTAATGTGCATGAATTAAAGCAAAGTGTTCAAAACCATAATGCATAAACATAGGATGCCTAATAAGGCAGAAACAGCTGCCCCAGATACACCGTCGATGATGGTTGTGCATTATTATCCAAAAATCAATGTTTGTAGTCCGACCACTTTAAATATAAACTAAGAAAAACTAACTGAATTTCTACTAAAACTTAATTATTTGCGTTGTTTCTGTGTTTGCTTACATAGATTTTTAAGTTATTATAAATGTTCTTCAGTTAAAACTAAAAAAAAAAAAACAAATAAAAATGTTTTTTTTTTGTAGCTATAAATTATATGTCTGCTGTACCTCAGATTGCTTCAGACAAATATAAATACAACTATTCAGTTAGAAATACAAAATGGCCATCAGATCAGTTAAAGAATTTACTATAATCTTGTTACCTAATAACTCGTGATCGTTTTAAGAACAGGCCATTAATTGGGAAAACAACATTTTAACACATTTCGTGGATCTTTTAAAGTGATATTATTTATGATTGCAGCTCTTCACAACATAAACTTATGAACAGCTTAATGTAATCTCATTAACCTAAGAGAATTAACATTAATGCTTACAGACACACACAACGTTGCTTAGTTCCAACATCATTAAGATCACTTATTGATTTCATCGTAAAAACAATACTATCAAAGTTCATTTAAAAAAACAATTCAGTTCAGATAGGTAAGAACTCAAATTGTAATTATAGTAGAAGTTCGGATGCCAGAAATCCGGATTTTTCGAAAACTCACAAACTTTTCAAATTTAGCGGGCTTTTGCGTGCGCTCTTGGTGCACTACAAGTTTATCACAAAGAAATTTCGAAGTCGTAAACAAGATGTTTTACGAAAGTATTTAAAGAAAGCAAAACAAGCGTCAAGCAGATGAGGAGAAGCTGCAAATTCATCCACAAGCAACAGGATAAGAAAAACAACAATAGATATTAGTTTGTTTTCGAAATTTATATTTTATACAAAGATGTTTCGTTGTTAAATTAATGTATAATTTGTAAAGCCTGCTTTCATTTGTGTACTACAAATTCCTGATAATGTATATTCTTCTTTAATATTGTTCATTTTTGAACAAACACGATTTCAAACATTACACTGGGTTGTTTTTTTTTTTGTTGAAAATTTTTATTCTTGCATCTCTGTTAGGTGTTGACTTTTTCTGTAAAACTGCTCGTTTTGATAAATGAAACATGCTTTATTGCTGCTGAACATATTGCCAAAATTTATCTGGTCATCTCTTCTATAGCTCAGCTTAATTTTAAAAAGTATTGCCTGAGAATCCGGAAAATCCGAAAATCAGGATCGACCCAGTCCCCAACCAATCTTAATTTTTTGGACTTTCCTACAGCAGCATCCATTACCAAATCTTCACTTTTCATTAAATCATGCCAACAACTCTTTTGGATGTTTTATAACAGAAAAAGAATAAAATTGATGGGATGAAAAAAAATAGAAAAACTTAAAGCACTGCAAAGCATAGAAACAACACAGAGAAGTTACTCTTATAAACCATTTTGTCAAAGTCAACCGCTACTGACATTAGCAGCTAAGATAACTGAACACAAACGAAGTCAGGTCGTGTCTTAACAATAAAGTTCTTGCAATTTATGTTAAACTACAAACATTTATGAATTCGTAGCAGAAAAATCTGTCCTAGAACGTCACACGGGATTGAGGATTACATGTAGGGGAAGGTGTTGCACCTTTGACCACCCTTGCTAGTTTTGCCATCTATCAGCATACTTTAAAAGCTTTTCTGTTTAATGTGTAATATTCCCACTATTTGCGCTTTTAAACCTTCAGTAGCAGTTAGATCTTTGACTTGCAAGAAGTGAAAAATATTTTTCTAATTCCATCCCCGAAAAGTAAGTATTTTGCAAATGAATGTTTGTTTAATAACATTGTTTGTTTTCTTTTGATTGTTATTTTAACAATAATGAGTAATACATATATGCCTATAGATTAATTGTTAGGACTTTTAAGATGACTGGATTAACCTAAAAATTGTAGCATGGCGTGAAACGTAAGTTTGACTGATGTTGTACCTTTGACCACAGCAGGGTGTTGTTCCTCTGTCCAGGTCAAAGGTACAACGTTACTTAATAATATGTCAATGCTTTTACTTACAGTCATTTTAGCATTATGTAAGATGGAAATTTAAATATTTTTGCCAAATTTTTATTTTTTTACCAAATCTTATCCAAAGATAGTAAACAATCGATTGTTTGTCCATGACTGAGTCTGATGTTGAATATTCATCAGGGGAAAGTGTTTTTGATATTTCAGATGAATGCCATGAGTTGGAGAAGGAATTAAACTTTGAAAAAACAATTTAGTTGAAGAAAGTTATGTCCTTGTCAAGTTGACCAAAAACAACAACAAGAAATACTTTGTGGCCTAAATAAAGGAAACAGTATGTGATTATTTTAAAGTTAAATATTTGAAAAAAAAACGAAGATGGCGAAATTCATCCAAGAAGATAATCAGCTCTATGACATAGAACTACAAGATATTGTGACCAGGCTTCCAAATCCAACCACAGCTTGACTAAAAGAATGTCTATCTTTTGGAGATAGACATTGATTTTTCATTGTATAATGTAGAGTAAACGGGCAGGAGTAGGCTACTTAAGCCTTTAGAATTTATAAATCGTAACATCCTAAATCTTCTATTATTAAGGTAATAAAAGAAACACCAATCCTTAGAGAATTGAAATATTGAAGAGTTAAAGATGATTATTTGTAGAGTTAAGGATTGGTAAAACACTTTAGAATTTATTTGATGTTTTATTATTCTACTTTGAATTGCATATATTTGTCAAATGTATACATTTCTGAATAAAAATATTAATTAAATAACTTGTATCTAACTGTCAGTTTATACTACCATCTGGTCAAAGGTACAATACCCTCCGGTCAAAGGTATAACACGTAGTTGTGCCTTTGACCACAAGATGTAGTTTTTTTGTAAAATAAAAATAAAATACTTATACTCAAAATATAATAAATAAAACACATGCAGTTGATGGCAAGATGAGTGAAGATCACATATATCCATTCAGGTAAGGATTTACTTGAGTACAAAAAATTAGAAAATTCATTTAGTGAAAACTGGTCAAAGGTACAACACCTTCCCCTAATCTACAAAATTTACCACTTTAAAATATTGTTAAAACAATTTTAAGTAACTTTACAACCGAGCTTTGGTCTTCTTCGGATTCGATTTTCAAGTTTTATATTTAATTCAGACGAAAAATAAGACTAATAAAGGGATTAGAGAAATAACATGCACTTATCATCTGTTTGTTTTATACTGAAGTAAAATGATGTACAAATACTTCAGTCAAAGTAAAAAACTTTTTAATTTTATCAGAAACAGAAAAAAAATAGAAATCTGTGAATGTTTGTGCAGAGAAACAAAGATAAATTTAGACAAGAAAATAACAGTAGGCCTAAGCTATTTTAAATATTATTATAAAATTTTATTAAATCCTCCCCTAAAGCAATAAAATTTACGTTCGAAATTTCCAATGATAATCGACAAAAGTGGGAGGGGGGAATATTTCTTATCTAAATTTTTTGGGAAATTGAAAATAATCTTTCAATAACTTTAAAAAAAAACCGCATTTCCACAACTAATTTTAAATTATCTGCCATGGAGATGCTGTGGTCAAAGCAATCTGATACTGAAAGATATTTATCAGATTCAAAGATATTTCCATTTCCATCTGTCAACAATTCTGCAAATGTGAGGGGTTGAGGCAGATAAAATTGAACGATTTCGAACCGGTCTTTACCGCGCATGGTATTAATAAAATGCGCGCACCAATGCAGTACATATGCAGTCATGCTTATTGTATAACGATGAAATGTCAATTGTTGAATAGACTGAATAATGTTTGCAAAAAAAAACGCAATTCTGGGAAGGATATATCTGTGCCCTTTCCGAAGTCAGAATGTCCTACAGTGTGACTGCAAAACAATGCCGCGGATCAAGATTTGGTCAGAAAGGTAACCATTAGCTACATAATTTGCCGAAACCGTCAGCTGGACCCCCCCCCCCAGGCCAAAGGTACTGCCAAAATAGGAACCTGTCGACACAGACAAGTCAGCCGACTGTCTGCTACCATACTACAGATTAGGCCAATGGGTCACACGACAGAACCCACGTTGCATGGCCAACAGATTAAGAACATCATAAAGGACCGTTGAAAACATCATCCGAAACAACCTTGGCATGCACAGGGTCCACAAAGCACGTGATCACAAACTAACCGAACAACACATCAAGTAACGCTTCACCAATGCAAGAAAACTGTAGGAGCGATACGTGGTACATGACCGTTGGCAGCATGTCATCACATTGGCCAAACAGGGGGGTAACTGGATAATGTCAACCAACCCAGAATATTTTGTATCAGCACATCGGGGAGTAAGGAAGAGAAGACTTCATGCAAAGAGAAGTTCTCCAAAGGCTTCATGATTGTCGTAGATTACTGTGGCTCGTGGCCGTCTCCCACTGATCAAAGTGGCCGCTAGTGCTTAGTAGATGCTGCTTACTTCCAAGAGACTGTCATAGAACCAACCTATGCATCCATGTGTTACTTTGAGGCTCCATTGGTGAACATTCATATGAACAAGGCATCCCCAAAAACACTATGTTCTTCGGTCCAGTAGTACGAGCGAAAGGCGGTGAAACCGGGTTCATAGCCACATAATGATTCTCTTTTTCGTTAAGTCACCTGATTCTTCCGCAGTGGATTGTGGTTTCGGGCTTCTCAAATCTGGGATCGCACGACGCGTATCTCGTGGCCCGTGAAATGATGTGAGAAACACAATCACCCAGGAACACTTCTCCAGAATTCTCCTGCAACGGAAACTACGATGCTAGTGATTGTCCATAACCATGAGCCTCACATCGAGCAGCATCTTGGTGGACGAAGGGATTATCTCCGTAACATAAGGTCCCAGACTTGTTCAATTTCATTTGCCTTAACCCTTGGTAAACACTGATGGAATTTTATTGACAAAGGATTAATTGTCCAATAATTTGGAATTCAACTGAATATTAGTCTCAGTTTTTCAAAACAGACTCAAAGAGATTATCATTATTACATTTTCACAAACAGAAACTCTATCAATTTTAAAATATCTTCCAAGATTAACTTCTTTATAAAGTTCTAAATGAATTTATAATCAGCCTTTGTTGCCTTCAAAGATTTTAGCGAAAGAAATTCACAAAAAAAAAAAACAAAAAAAAACTCAATAAAAAGCCATTTACGAACCCAGATTCAAGAGCAGCTGTAGAATAAAGAGACCAAAGAAATTCACTAACAGAGATTACGTGCAGTAGAACAGCATTTTCATTTTGGGCTCAAGTTTTCTTAAAATAAAAAAACGCCATTAAATGTTACATAGCTACTAGTCGGCTACCCGTCGCTTCGCTCCGGAAGCCTCGCGTATGTAACGGAAAACAATTTGTTATTTATTAAAAAAACACACACACACAAATTACATCAAGTAAAATAAAACTAAAATTTTTTTTAAAGTTTTTTTTTATTTTAATTTTTGATGTCTATATTCTCTCAATTCACGACTGCTTTTAGAATCAGCGTGTGAATCATATATCTGTGATATATTTTTATTTTTATAGAGATTAGAAAGTAATCCTTGTGGTCTAGTGCCTAAGACGTCTAATTTCGTAGCAGAAGGTTGCATGTTGGATTCCAGTAGATAACTTGTAGAAATTATTTCTATTATTGTAAATTACAATAATTGCACCTGACCGAAAGAGAAATAAAAGATTTTAGTAATATAGATTGTTACTTTTCAGTCAAAGTCAGTTCAGTTTTGACAGATAAGTCAAAAAAGCAATATAAAGAGAGTTGTAGTTCCCATGGCCTAATCGGTAAGATGTCTGACTTCGGATCAGAAGGTTGCAGGTTCGATTCCTGTCGCGGATGTTTAATTGAAAAAATTCTTTCTATTTTTCATTCTCACAGAAAACTGCGCCGGACAGACACATAGACAGAGAAATAAAAGATTTTAGTAATATAGATTAATACTTCCGTCCAAATTACATCAATAATTTTCTTAATTACTTATATCTTAATTATCACCTCAGTAATTTTCTTAATTTAAATGTGGTTTCATAAACACGTTTCCCTCTCAAAAGTCAACATTGGAAGTCATTTTCTTAAAGAGCTAGGGAAAAAAAAGTACTTTATCAACTTTACAATCAGTAAACTCTTAAAAAAAACAACTCAATTTTATCTAAGATAATAATATGTTAAATAATGAATTCATTTATAAATTACTGTGATCCCAGTGTAGCTGATCTTAAGATTACTTTGGGATTTATTTAAAACAAGATTTCTAACCCCTTCTCTACCCCTTTTCGTACGACGAAATCGTATCTATTTCAACGCAAAGTAATTAATAAGATCAAATTGACTGATTTTAATTCTGGATTGTTCTACATGAAACCAGAATGAATCCAAATCATAATTCTTATTAACAAAAAAACCTCACTGAAAAAAGCAACTCACTAACAAAACACACAGCGTTATCCAAGCATGGGATTTTAATTTGGGTAATAATTAGTAAAGCAAAGATGTTTCTGTCTGTCCATAGTTTTCATTAATAAACAAATTCATTTAGGAAGTGAAACAGACCAAGTTTTCTCTTTAACTCCCAAAACGAGCGGTAGATCTCTTCTTTAAATATTTTACCAAGGATTTCTTATTCAGTAAAAAAATATAAGAAACAGCGCACAAAAAAGGTTTTTGAAAAAAGAATTGATAAAAACGTTAAAAATACTTGGGGACCTTTCAAGTTCCCCTGCGGAACTCTTCTTCAACACCTTTTCTTTTTCACTTTTAAAAAAATAATTAAAATTAAAAAAAAGAAAATTAACCTTATGTTAAAGATTAAGATCATTTTACAACTGGTAAGCTGTAATAAAAAATAAATTCAATAATATATTTCTTTTCATATAAATTTTAATTAGGAAAAAAAAACACATTTATTAGTAAACCTAAGCCTACTAATAAAACCATTAATATTGTCAACAATAAATAATCTACTACGGCATCGTTTTCAATAAAATAAAGATTTTTGATAATTAGCAGTAATCTTAATACGTTGCTACAATTAAATAAAAAAAACAGGAAGTTGAAAGAAAAGAAAAATCTTGTCAATCATCTGCAATAAGATATTATTTCTATGAACATTGTTAAAATAACAAGGAAATGAAATTTTAGACAATTGAAAAACTGAAATCTCTATTTCGGTTTCTTACTTTATTAACTGAAGATTAGAAATACTTTTACAAGTTTCTTAATTAGAGTGAAATAAATTTAGTTGTTTCCATTCTTCATTTTAATTTTTGCTACAAAACATTCTGGAGTTTAGCAGCAAGTTTCCGATGAATGATTACCGAGAGAAAGGCTACGTTTCATGTAAAATTGTACCAAGTGATGTATTAGCGTATTCTCAGCTTTTCTGTAACGTATTATCGTCCTTTCATGAATGAACAGATGATTTCTGAATTCACGAAAAATATCTAAAAGAATCTCTCCCAAATATACTGTTGGAAATTTCTAATAAAAAGATTGGGTAGTTTTCGGTTATCTGAAGCCCATCTATATTACGCATGCGCAGGGTTGATATCATGTTATCAGCTGAAATTGAATGTCACATGAGCAGTTTTGCAAAAAGCTCTTCTGAAAAATTAAAGAGAAAGAGTTGGGACGGAACAGGAGGCAGTTCCCCTTCTATAAATTTTAAAACAATATTGTACATTATTACATTTATCAGCTACGACATTAGGGGACAAAATGTGGGTGGGCTTCAAAGAACCGAAAATATCAAAGATTGTAAAATAGACAACAATAAGTTTGTCTTTAATATTCGGACGAAATTTGAAATCCAAGGGTTATTTCATTTCCAAGAGTTACAATAAGTAACTTGATGGGATAAACCAAATTTACAAGAGCATATTTACCTCAATATTTACAGAATTTGGTATTTTAGTTACGAAAACAGCAATTAACTTAACTAAATAACGTTTGAAGTTAAATAATCCATTGTAATTTGATACCATTTAAAATATACCACATAAAAATATATTATCCCATATTTAATGGCAAAAGGTTCAAAACAATATTTTTTTGCCAGAAAATACATTCACGATTATCCTTTTTATCAATTGTGGTCAATTTCCGTGCATATTATACATTGTTTACAATAAACTTATAAATATATTAACATAATATATAATAAATTTTACATATTGATAAATAAATTTTATCAATCATTTTTATGCTTTCATGTTCTAATTCATTCCAATGACAATTTCTTTTTCTTGTTTCACATTTTCAAAGATAACTTTAATTTTCCTAGATCCATTTCGATATGTTTACACCAATCATTGTATTCCGTCTTATCTTTCTGGTTCGTTTCTCATCTCGGAGCACCTTTATTCCATTCCATTTTTTCTCGACTGTTTCTCTTACGTAACTGGGATTAAAAAGAATGATCTTAAACTTACTAAAGATAATGCCTTAAAATATCATTTTCGATTCTAAAAACCGCAATTTTTTAAAATCACTGTATTGACGTCGAGCTCGTCAATTTTTTTAAAAGGTTAAAAGACGTTTCACTCCAATCTGTGGATGTTTTTCAATTTTCTATTAATTCCTCGCTCCCTTTTATGTAGGGATTAATCATATTGGACAAATCTATGTTGTCGAGGATTTTGTAGATACATCGAACGTCAGTTCAAATATATTTTTACCATATTTCAATAATTTTTATTTTCTGAAAATTAGGCGGATGTTCTGTACCTAAAAAATGCTGTACAATATTTGAGCGATCTTTATTCTTCTGTTCAAACATTGATTCATCTATTATTTAGATTCTGTGACGTCATACCATAATAGCTTTGATAGGTGGATGGGATCTAAATGCACTTTTCAATGTTTACTGGCGACACTACTCGTCCCCGAATGCTGTCAATAGAAACTTCTCATGTTAAAACTGTTAACTGTCCTCAATGTTAAAACTTCTCAGTCAAATTTTACCTTTATTCCTTAAATATCATCAGTAAATAACTTATATTCTTTTATTCTATAAATATTCTATCTATTTTCACGATGTTTTTTTCTTTTCAACAAACCAATAGTTCAACAACATAAATTATTTGTTTTTAGGCAAGAAAACACCGATCAGATGTAAACAATGATTCATAGAATACAATAAAATTTAAATAATATTTTTTTTGTAATTATATTTGTATAAATCTAAAAGTCTTATTTGGTCTGGCTTTTAATTAATATTTTAAGTTCTGCATCATATTTTAAAACTCTTAAAATATTAAAGATATTAAAAAATGAAGGAAATTATTATTATTATTATTATTATCCCAGCTAATTTTTAATAACATAACATAATTTTTAATGTCTTAATTACAAAATAATTTGATTTTAACAAAATTACAAAGGAAGCTCATAATAAACAAATAAAAGACTGCCGTACATTTTTTAAAGGATTATATTATTATTTCTATACGGAGGTTAAAAAAAATAATAGTCCTTTCTTCGGATATAGCAATACAAAGATATGAGGTAAATATAAATAAAGATATGATACCACAATATTTTCAATGAAAATTTCAGAAGCAAAAAAAAAAGACCAGATGGCGAAACAAGATTTTATTTTTTCCAGTAATAAATTCATTTGAATTATGAGAAATCAGAAATTACAGAATTTTTCTTGACATTTCTATCTTTTTCATTTTATTGGTTTATTTATATTATTCAATTGTCTCATTTTTTCGTAATATAATCGAATAGCAATAGAAACATAAATTCAGGCTAAATACGGCTATTCTTATTCCATTAATAGGCAATATTCAGATTTGAGTAAATTGGTTAAATTCTTTAATACTTTTAATATTTTAAAAGTTTTAAAATATGCAGAACTTACAATTATAATTAAAAGCTGCAGAAAACTAGGACTTTAGATTTGTAATCATGAACAAAATTTAATTACAAAAAAAATTATATTTTTTTCTTTAAATTTTATTTGTGTTCAATGAATCGTTGTTTTCATCTGATCGGCGTTTTAAAAAAAAATAATATATTTTAATAAACTATTACTTTCCTCGCCCTGACGTTGTCAGGTTGAGCTAGTTACGTGGTCCCTAGTTGGCCAAATTCGATAAAAGGAAGGAAACTATTACTTTGTTGAAAAGAAAAAAAAATCGTAGAAATAGATAGAATATTTATAGAATAAAAGCATATAATTTATTTATTGATGATATTTAAGAAATAAAGGTAAAATTGGTGTTTTTAACATAGGTTTCTATGGACAGAACCATGGGCGGATTTAGGTCTTGATATCTGGGGGTGCGAGCTCACCGGAAGGTATGAGGTATTTATATATCAAATTCAAACACCAAAACCCAATTTAAATGTTCCGCTTTTAGGCCTAAATTAATAATTAATAAAATTATTATAATAGAAAACATTTTTATTTATCTGTAAAAAAAATTATCATCCCAAAAATCTGGGGGTTCGGCGCACCCCCTAGCACCCCTGTAAATCCGCCCATGGACAGAACGACTACGGAATCGGGTAGCGCCCTCTATACACAAAAACTAGGCATCCACCTATTTGCAACTCCCGCAAAGAATGGCATAAACTACATTCTTTTTTTTTCTTCTAATTCCTCTTGCGTCATTTTATCTTTGTATTGAATAGATCTATAATCTTATTAATCACATTAATATCACGTGATTTCAATAATTTCTTTATTCAATTATTTAAGCTAAGAATATAGGATAATAATAAATTGTGTATTATTCCTTAAGTGTTGATTTTTCTTACTCCAAATTCTCTGTTAGCTTTATAGAAGGCTCTAATGGGAAGGGGGAAATCCTTCATTGGAAATACATGAATTAGTTGTTTTTTTTCCTTCCCTTAATAAATACCGATTGCTATAAATGGCTATTACTTGTTATTATTTATTTGATTTGTGGTGCAAGAATTAAAATTAATAATTCTTCCTGAGTATAAAGGTTTTCTAAATACAGTAGTTAAGTATCATTTATCTTTCCTTAAAATATCAGTTCCGATTCGTTATAAGTATTTGCTATTTTCAATTTCTATTAGAGAACTGAACGATTTACGTAATCGTTAGGAGACAACTTTATTATTGTTTATTTTAATGCATCTTTTCATTTCCTTAGTTTAATATTTTAAATCTTTCTCTTAATGATATGACTAAGTCTAAAGTTTATCTTTACTACAGTAGTCGTTCTTTTTCATTTTTTCCCATTTTAGTTTATTAATCTGAATCGTTCAATCCTTTAGAATTCAAAAAACCAACATTGTTTAACGTCCTTCCCTAGATTAATATTGGGATGAGTTTTATAATCATATTTACAATTATTTTGCTTATTCTATTTTATCTTACTTACTTTTAAGTATTTTACTGCTCCAATCAATTATAATCTAATCAGCTGTAAATTTCAAATTATGACCGTTAACGATCTTTTCTGTTTGTTTACTTTTGAATTTCAATGGCTGAGGGCTTTAACAGTTCATTGGGTGATTTAAAATAACATGTGATTAATAACTGAAATTAACTGAAGATTTAAAATTATATGGAATTATGGGAACCCTCAGCCGGTGACCGATCATTGTAAATACTCTATAAAAGCCTGAATAAACAGAAC